>CAUYON010039255.1:0-90022 GCA_963573935.1 Arctocebus calabarensis | reverse complement strand
TCCTGCTCTGTTTTTATTTCTGAGTAATGTCTTGGCTATTCAAGGTTTTTTCTGATTCCATATAAAACGAAGTATTATTTTTTCGAGATCTTTAAAATATGACAATGGAGCTTTGATAGGAATTGCATTAAAATTATATATTGCTTTGAGTAATGTAGACATTTTAACAATGTTGATTCTTCCCAGCCATGAACGTGGAAGATTTTTCCATTTGTTAACATTTTCAGCCATTTCTTTTCTTAAAGTTTCATAGTTCTCTTATAGAGATCTTTCACATCCTTTGTTAGGTAAACTCCCCCCCAAAAGAGGTATTTTTTAGTAATTATTCCTGTGGTCTATGACCTGTTTACTGCCTGTTCATTTCATTAGAAAATTGACATTGGATGATCACTTGATGGTAAAAAAGTAGCTGTTACCATGAATTGTTAATTCTCATGCAAAATTTCAAAACAGCTAGTAAACTTCTCATAGTTTATAAAAAAAGTAATTTCTTTTGCAATAATTTCCTTGAAATTCTTTTGTTAACTGACTGCTAATAGTAGCACATTACTCTGCCAAAAAGATGCAAACTAAACAAGAATGGAGTGGCTTGTTGAAGATCAAGTAACGGTAAGTAGCTGGATTCATCTCTTGGTTCTCTATTCTGTTCCAAACGTCTACCTCTCTGTTTTTTTTTTTGTTGTTGTTGTTTGGTAAAAAACAACAGCTCAGTGGGTAGAGCGCCTGCCACAAACACTGAGGCTGGCAGGTTCAAACTCAGTCTGGGCCAGCTAAAGCAGCAATGACAACTGCAACAACAGAAAAATAACTGGGCAACAACAGAAAAATAACTGGGCGTTGTGGTGGGCACCTATAGTCCCAGCTACTTGGGAGGCTGAGGCAAGAGAATTGCCTAAGCCCAGGAGTTGGTGGTTACTGTGAGCTGTGTGACGCCATGGCACTGTACTGAGGGTGACATAGATGAGACTCTGTCTCAAAAGAAACAAACAAACAAAACTGAGCACGAATGAAGTACATGATTACCAAAAAGTGATACATTTCCAATTATGCCAGCTCATCTCTAAACTGAAAAATTAAGACTTTCTATATTTCCCCTACCCTCCACCCCTAGCTCCCAGCAATAATTTCCCAGAAAAATACTACACTGTTTGTCTCTAAGTTTGTTACCTGGATTTCTTGACACAGGGAATATGGCAGGAGTGAAAATTCAATCAACAGGAAAAAGAATTCAGTGTTCCAAAATCACCGTTAATTCTAGTCCAGTTGCAAAAACTCTAAACCTTGAACTTTTGTCAATCTTTTTTAGCCCTCTACCTAACAAGATATTATTGAACAACTATCAAATCCCAGTAACATTAATGCACGCTAATATATGTCACCCACATGAGAATATAAGTGTGAGGATGCAAGCTGTTTTTTCACTTCTTATTCACTATAAATTCAGATCATTTAACAAACATCAATATAAAGCTGCCATGTGCCATCAGCGAGGAGTTGGCATTTTTTGTGATAAAAATAGGCAGGAAATTGTAAACCAGACTTATATTGAGAGAGGAAATCCCCGAAGCAAATTGGCACTCCTCTGTAAGCCTGAACATGGACGCCGCACGGTGAACAATGATGCCAGAAGCTACTGAAATGACTCCATCATATTTTTCAGAAAATAGTAGTCCAGTTCATGAGAATGGAGAATGAGTAGCTGGGAAAACATAGGAAAAAAACATCACTAACTGCTCATCCCATTTTCTTTCTTTCTTTTTTTTTTTTTTTAAAGACAGAGTCTCACTTTGCCGCCCTTCATAGAGTGCTGTGGTGTCACAGCTCACAGCAACCTCAAGCTCATGGGCTCAAGGGATTCTCTTGCCTCAGCCTCCGAAGTAGCCGGGACTACAGGCACCTGACACAATACCAAGCTATTTTCAGAGAAGAGGTCTAGCCTTGGCCCAGGTTGATCTCGAACTTGTGAGCTCGACCTCCCAAGTTCTAGGATTGCATGCATGAGCTGCCGTACCCCTCCTGTACTTGCCCCATTTTTACCAATGATAGGCATGAATCAGATAGAGGCCCTGTTATGGATCTTGTATGATAATACGGAAAATGATTAAAGACCATTGGTTAGGACTAGAAGACATTTCACAAGGCCTAATGAATGCACTTGTCTCAGATGTGGATGTAATGTACCAAGCCTGGGAGGGCTTTTCAGTGAGAGAGACATTTGCTTTGTACCATCAGAAAATCAGAAAATATTTTTCAAACATTAAGTGTGATTAAAAGAGAAATCAGTTCTCAACACTGAAAGTCAGCTGACTTACTTAAGATTTCCCCCAACGTACACAGACTGTCAACAAAAAGGTATACACATTTTAAGAAAGGGGAATAAACTGTATTAAAAGCATAATTCTCAGTGTTTACTGATAACCTTTGTTATCTTGTATGTTGTATCTTGAATGACAGGAGTCAAATATGACTTGAGTATTACAATTTTAATACAGGATTTTCCTTTCTTAAAATGTGTATATACATATTTTTAGCACCCTCTATGTATGACCATTGATTCTCTGGGAGTCTGGCTGCGGCATTTAGGCCTTATGCCAACAACAACAACAACAACAAAAAGAGAGAGAGAACAAAAAATAAAAGCAGGATAAGGACGCAGAGCAATAGAGAAGATGACTGTGTTTCCAACGTGGTACGCAGGAAGTGGGCTCAGAATGCAATGTAACTCAAAGCTGGAAGAGTAGGCAGGCCCACGTGCATTACTTCAATGAATATGCATGCCACCAGATCAAACTCAGGGCTGTAGAAATAGAAGAATGAGCAATTCAAAATTCCTACAGTTATTTAACGTCCTAATGGAGGTTCTCATAAAATGCCTTTAACTCTAAGCTCATCAAGTACTTGAGAAGTCATGAGGGGGCGGAGGGCGGACCATTCTTGGTTTGGAAGAAGATACTCACTCTACTTTTTCCTCTTAATTGATTAGCTGCTCATTGCTCTGGTTCTAGCTTCAAAGTCCAGGTGGCCTTTTCTATTGTCCCAGAAAAGTCAGACTTCCCTGCCGTCCTCTGTAACAGCCTCTCTACTGTCCCCCAAACCGTGGGCAGCCAGAGTGAAGCACTGCTTTGTCACGGGCTGCTCCAGCATTACAATATAAGTTTCAGAATGACGATTTTTCCTAGTGATTAGGAAGTGCTCAGCATTTTCCTAGTGCATAGTTGCTGCTCCCTATGCATTCCATGTGTGACTATATATGGGCCTTTCCTCTCTGAGGTTACTGTGAACTCTCAGGGGACCTTAGCAGAGATATACAGAACGAAAAATATACGGAAATTTCATGGGCTTTGCCGTCCTTTCCTTTCACTCCCTGCCCCATTCACTGCCCTCTTTGGCATTATTGTGTACAAAGCTGTTATTAGAGCTCCTCAAAGTTAATTTGTTACTTTTAAACCACAACATTCTTGCTTCCCTCCTGTTGCATCTAAACAGGGCCAAAACAGCATGGCTGAAATTGAGAAATCAATTTTCAATTCCATCATGAAAAGAGTAAATGAACATCGTAGCATTCCTTAAAAAAAACCCAAAACCGAATTTATACTTTCAGACATAAAGCATGAAGCAGAGGTTTAAATGGTTCTTGGAAGGTGCATTTAAAACAAATAGACAAAGTCTTTAAAACATCTTTAAGCTTGGCTAAGTTAAATATCTGTGTTATTTGAATGAGGTTGGATATATTTTGCTTTGGGAAGAAAAAAAAAAGATATATCCTAAATTACTGCATCAGAGATTTCTACTTTTTTTTGTTATACACTTTGCCTGGATACGGGAAAGGTTTTGTGCATTTTGCAATTTCAATACATTATCAACGTGAGTACCCCAGAGCACATTATGGATCCAGTGCAATAACTCACCAAGGTCTAAGCTATGCACCAAAGTCTGTTTTAAAGCTAATGTTACAATAAGACAATAGTGGTAAAAGAGAGGCAGAGTAGTACTTAGTGTTGTTGGATAAAAAGCTCTTGCTAAAATCCAGGCCTTGCTATTTGGAGATGGAGGAGTCACATTCCCTCATCTGTTCATTCCTTTATACATTTATCCAAGTTTTACCCATACTAAGAGGTCTCGGTGCCTATAAGCAAGTGGGCAAAAATAGGGAAAATAGCCTTTATCTGTAAACACTTTCTGGTTGTCAGATACTATTTTAGGTGGTGGGGATGTTGTCATATTACAGCATAGGTAACATGCTTTAATGGAGCTCAAATTCCACTTGGGGAGTTGGAACATTACAAAAATGTAGATGCAGTTACTGCCCTTTATCCATGGCAGTAACATTGTATAAAGTTGTCGCCACCTCTTGAGTTAGTGAATATGGAACCATTGCAAATAAATACAAGGTTATAGGGTGGCCACCAGGTTAAGTACAGGCTCCCTATGAGCCTCTAGTCATAGGATGGCTTTATTTTATATCTGTGTTTGTTTAAAAGCATTTTTACTATTTAAATTGCACATGAACTCAGAGCCTGCTTGTGCCTGACTGAAGTTTCTCTCACGTGGACTTTCTCCATTAGGCACATCACAGGCTTCTTGCACTTACGAACACCACCCAGCACATCGCACCACACTCTGGGTGGGGGCATTTTAAATGGCAAAACCACCAAGAAAAAGTACAAGTATTAAATAGACTGAGGAAAGGACACTTGGATAGACGAAGAGGCAGAGTGTCACCTGTGTTGGCCTCAGCTGGGAATGTGTCCATCACTGACTCCTATGTTGCTCCTGTGCTTGTGTTTGTAAATGACGCACGTCCAAAAAACTGCTGGAAGTATTGATTTTGAAGTTACAAATCGAGTTAGCGTGTGGGCAAATTCTTAAATACAGAATCCATGAATAATGAGAATAAACTGTATATTCATGTCAGGGATTCCCAAACACTCTTATAAAAAACCGAACCTAAGGGTCTCGGGGGCAGATTAGGTGGAGACTTCCCTTGCGGGTGGGGAGATAGTTAAGGCTCAGAGAGGATGACATCTGAGTGGAGATTTAAGGGGGAAAGAGAAGTTGTGCAGATACACAGATAATAGAGGGAACAGCAGATGTACAGCCCTGAAGCTTGGCACAAGAAAGGTCAGAAATATCTATCTGACTAGAAGAGAGAGCACAAATGGGTTGGGGACATGAAAAATACCAACCCTAGCAGGACATGTCATAGTAAATTTGTGCACATAAGAAGGGAAAAAATTCTCTCTGGGGTAGTTCGGAAAGGTCTAGAAGAGATAATATTGAATTATTTTTTGAGCAGTGAATTATAGCTATTTTCCAGGCAGGGCAAAGTGTCGGGGCACCAGGCATGGAGAGATATTCCAGGTGAAGGACCTTGCATAGGCAAAGACGTATTCCGTGAAAAAGCTAGAAATTTAGAGAAAATTGCAAAATAGTTGAAGAATTTGACAAGTACAGGTTTCATGCTGAGAAAAACTGCTAGAAAAGACATTTATAGAGAGATGAACTTCAAATTTGCTAAGAGTTCTGGTTATTAGAATGAACTGGGAGAATTCACCAATATTTGAAAGGAGAGAATTCTCCAGAGGTAGCTTGAAGGATGGATTGGGAATGGGGGTGATGTAAGAGGTAGCAATTACAGGGAGGGAAACCGACCAGGAATTGGCAGGATCACTGGGGCTGTGTTTTTTGGTAAGTAGAATCCTGAGTCAGTGCTACCGTAGGGTTCTAAGATGAACGAAGATCTCACAGGGTTACTTTCACAAGCACCATGTTCTCTTATGGAAGCATTTTTGAGGCTGGATCTATTTTTATTTGTTTGTTTGTTTCTTTCTTTTGCAGTTTTAGTCGAGGCTAGGCTTGAGCCCACTACTCTCAATCTGAGGCTGGCGCCCTACTCCTTGAGCCATAGGCACCATCCCCCTGTTTGTATTTTTAATTTGAGAAACGTATGTAGATATCAACTTGACAGTCAAGTTCTGTCAAGTTCAGTTCAGTTGCTTCTAATTTTGACTTCCGATTTCAGCAGACCAGGAGGGCTCAAAGGAAAGGAAAGCAGACAAGCCTGTTGGGAAGGAAGAGATGCAGATAACCTTACCTTTCCTTCCTTTCTTGGAATCCAAATCAGCTTCACCTGACAGGCAAAAGGCAGAGCCTCAGAGCTATAGCTCTGCCCACAAGTAGAAATGGCTGCAGTGTCCCAAGGATTGCATATTTTGGGATCTTGCCCATGGAAGATGGAAGGGTTGTTATCTAGTACAGATATGAAAAGCCGGACAGTGGTCTACCAAGAAAGAAAAGAAAATGTCTACCAAGTTTTAAGTCCAGATTACTGGGGATACGAAAGGAAGGAGACAGAGCTCTCAGTGTAACAGACAGGTTTCTCTGAGGCTGTGTTGGTCACTGAGTGTGAGCCTGAGAATCCAAGTCCCATCTCAAACATAGGTGTCTACTGTGTGTGAAATTGACCAGCTCAGACTTGGACTTGGGCTTACATGTCAGTCTCCACAACAGAACTTTGTGATAAGGGAGAGTTCTATTACTCTTTTTCTTGTATTCGTGTATTAATTTGTCAATTTATTTAACAACAGCAACCTCTTTTAATCAAAGAAAGTAAAATTAGGGTCTTTAACTTTTGAGTGCTTTACTTTTTTGTGTCTTTAAGTGAACAATAATTTTTTTCTTAACTCAGTTGGTAAATCTACAATTTCGTACTAAGAAAATAAATCATATTTGGAAAACTAAAGAATTTTAGAAAAATAGTGAGGACAAAGCTATATATATTAAGATGTCCATGGTGATGTACGTATTATTTATAATTTAAAAAACTCAAATGCTTATCAGAAGATTATTATATAAATTCTAATGAATTCTTTTGATGGGCATTCTAAACTTATTGACTATGGAACAACATGAAAAGTGCTTATACAATAGAATTAAGGTTTAGTACAAAAGAACAGGTTACAAAAATGCGTTCTCTATGATTAAAATTGCACCAAAAAACACAAGACAAAATGAGTCAAGCTATTTACAGTCACAAGGAAACTTACAGACTTTTCTAATACGTTAATATCATAAAAGATTGAAAGAAAAAATAATCTGTGGGACTAGTTTAGATTAAATGAACCTAAAGAAACAAAAACACTCAATGAAATGCAGGATCCTTAATTATGTTACAGATTTTAAAAAAGAAAACAGCTATGTTGGGAAAATCACATTTCGACTTTGTGTTAATTAATATTGCATCAATATTAAATTTATTCGGTGTAAAATGATATTGAGGTTTTCTAGGACAGAGTTGTTCTTAGGAGACACAGGTTGACATATTTAAAGGTGTTGGTGTCATCATGTCTGCAACTTGCTTATAAATAGCTCACAGGGAAAACATGTCTATATATAGAAAGAGAAAATAGTTGTGGTAAAACATTAGTGAATAGGATTCTATTTGGATGTTCCTCACTTCAATGCATTTGTAGGTTTTAAACTTTTCAGGATAAGAAGTTGGGAGAAATGATTTATAAAGCTGTATTAGGGTAGTTGAATTACAGTCATTTTCCTTTTTAAACTGAATTTCCTAAACTGTTATATTTTTATGTTGAAAATAAATTAACTTACAGATTTTTTTTTTTTTGGTTGTTTTTGACAAGCTACTTGACAAGATATAAAGAGAAATGAAGACCATTTCTTAAGCCTGAGGAGCTACGTGCCTTTCCTGTCTTCCAGGGTTTCTTTTAGGATGGAGGGAACCTCTTATTGTAAGAATTTTGCCCTATGGGCAGCTGCAAAGAAATCCCCAAAGAGGCCTTTCCGGGTAGCTCTTGCAAACAGTCTACTACTGCCATTTTGTCTTTTTTCATTTGTTTTCTTGTTAGCATTACCAAGACCCTAAAAATACCATTATAGATTCTGACCCATTAATAATTATAAAATGACCTTTTCTTCTACGCTTTTCAGAAAGAAAAGGCCTAGGAAAAAAGCCCTAAGAATTTTGTCTAGACCATCATTGTTTTCCACACAAGGTATATTCACATTGTAAAATAAGTGGCCTCCTAAAATGTTTCCTAAAAGCATTCATAGATTGAATTGCCCCAAGATACTTTTTTTCCTCTAGCATTAGGGCAGAAATAATGCTAAATGGAAATGCTGAATGGAAATATTCAATTTTTATGAATTTGGCTTTTAAACTATGTAAATCATTACATAAGGTCCCAGAGGAAGAAAGTGCAGGATTGGACTAGTAATGTCTGCTGAGTGTAGGAAGTGGATAGTGCCTGCCAGGTAACTGACTAATTCATATGTGTGGTCTAAGTCACACATCCTTCAACACACTTGACCTTGTCTGCTAAGCTACCTGCTGAATCCCTGGGGGGAAACCAGCCAGGCACACCTATCTACAGAGGCTTTGGCTTCCCTCCGAGAAGTGTCACTGATATACACTTGATTATTAGAAGAAAATGTAAATACCCTCACCTAGGGCAGAAAGATAGTCGCTGTTACCTGTCCTGTCTCTTCTAACCTAAGTCCTTTACTGTGCGTGCCGCATGCGTGTGTGTGCACCCAACTGCTTCCCCATGTGATGTGTCAGGAGTTGGTTTATTCAAATGAACAATACCGAAGCTTGAGAATTCATAGAGATGGAAGAAGCAGGAACAGAATTCTGAGTCAGGCTCCAAATGTCATTCAGAGAACGTTTCTTCTCCATAACACTCCTGCCAGAAGTGCAGGAAAAGAGACTGCAGGGGCAGAGAAACCTGGCTGTAGGTCACCTGTGTTCTGGAATGTTCTTCCCACAGAAATTCCCAAAAATGGTTTCTTCTCTTTCTCTAAGTTTAAATTTGAATGTCACCTCCTTGCAGAGGCCTTCATTAATTCCCTCTATGAAATAGCATTTGCCTACTCCTAATTGCTCCTTACATTCCAGCTTTTTATTTTTTAGCCTATGTCACCAACACTCTCTAACGTGTTCTAACTTGTCTATATTTCAGTGCGTTTTCTTGTCTCCCTTCTGGAACATAAACTTGTCATGTTTTGGTTACGTGCTGTATCTGCAGGATTTACAGAGGTGTCTAATATGCAACACAAAAGTAACTGAGTGAGTAAAAAATAATAGGTCCTTGGCTTGGGATTAGTGGGAACTGATGACAAGGAAATAGGACCCAACCTACGTCTCTGTCTGATATGCCTTAAAAATTCTTGCCTTTGACTCTAAGCTTTGGCCTGGGATTTTCCCCCCTGGGGGGAAAGATATAAAGTGGTGAAGAACGTGATGGTCCTGCCCTAGTCTGCTTCCTTCGGGAGTAACATCCTCTGGTCCTTCTGGCTATTGGATAGTTTTTCTAGTCCCAAACAAGGAAAACAGAAAACTTGTTTATAACCGTGAATGATCAGGAGTGGCCATAACTGTTTGCTGAGAGAAATAGAAAAGTGACTGTGTGCTGGTAAAGTATAAATGCTACAGATCCCTAATGATTCTGTGCCTGAGTGAGCAGAGTGGCTTCTACTGGAGAAATGGAAGGGAGCATTGGGAATCGGTTATGGTTGTGGACTGTCCAAGTGCAATGCCATGAGGCAAGAAATTGAAGGCCTTTGTGGCTTGCGTCTCACTAGCCAAAATATGTCTTTGCTCCTGTTGTTTTTACACTGATAGAGAAAGCAGCTGAGTGATTAAGTTTAGCAAGTGTGGTTCTACAGCTCAAGGCTCCCAGGGGCAATTGGAGCAGCACAGCCTGTCCCCAACCATATTGGGCTCACAGTGACTCCATATGTTCCATTTCTGGGGTTCTCTAGACACTTCATGTCCTCTTCATTCCTCATACTCACTGCTGGTCTGTTGCTTTGAAGTGAGCTTAAAATCCAGGTAGGATATGGTGGACTGATATGAGCCATTTAATAAACGTATCGGGTCCAAGTAGTTTAAGACTACTTAATAGAGATTTCTGCCAAATTCCTAATTTTAAATCAACAGTTTATAATCTTTTTTTGAAACATACGGTGTTTGCTGAGATAATGTCTCCTGGACTTATCCACATTGCCCATCGTTCTTCATACTTAGGACCAGACTACTTGGGATATAACTTGAAGAATTCCACCAAGAACCTGGAATTGTCATCACTAGAATTTGATAGGTGTCTTGTGGAAATGAACTCTTAGTGGGATCGAGGGCATTGATTCTGGAGAGGCTGGACTGATGAAGCACAGGGATTTCTTTTATCAGGAGAAAGAAAAAGATCCTGAAAATATGAGACCATGGACTGAGTGTTAAACGATACTAGAGAATTTCTGTTTAGTTGTTTAGATGTGCTAATGGTACTATGGTTATGTTGGAAAAGCGCTGTACTTGGTGATACGGTTAAATAATTTGGAGTGAAGTATAACAGTGAGTGTAGTTTAAACTGGTTCATGACAAAAATACATAGACATAGATGAAGCAAAGATGGCTAAATATTTAACAGAAGTTGAATCTTGGTGGATTATATATTACTCTTTTTACATTTCTGAACGTTTCAAAATTTTCATCATTAAAAAGTAGGAAGCACCCTGTCTCCAAAGCAAAAGTCAGGCTCTGCAAGGTTTTTTTTTTTTTTTAATCTTGTCTTAACTTTGTCTCACAATAATTTACCATCAAGAAGGAATATTGTCAAGGTGGTCTCTTCTGTGTATCACAGAGAAGAAAGGAAAGTTGTGTTTTTTGTGGCTTGATAAAGAATCTTGATGATGCTAATTCAAGAGTGATGATCAAAATAACCACCACAGTGAAAGACAGAGTCATGGAACAAGGTGGAAAGAGCATGTCAGGATTCCCACCATTCCGCTATATGGTGGGGGGCAAGTCACTCTATCTTTTTATACCTTAGTTTTCTTCATCTGAAAACAGACATGGGAATAGTACTCAATTCCAAGATGGCTGTAAGGATTAAAGGAGTTAATGTATGTGAAGAAATTAGGAGAGGAGAAATTTGTACTCAATATATGTTTTTTTGTACTCAGTATATTTTAGCTTTAGATGCATTTGGAGAGGTTCTTTCTCGTACATACACACTGACACCTCGAGCATGTATATACATTTCCCTTGACAGAAAGAGGTCCTTCCAAACAGGTCAGCTTGCCTATAAAATGGATCTTAATGATAAGAGTTGTTTGTTTTTTGGACACTGGTAGGGTGCCAGCAATTGTCTTTGAGAAGGATTCAGGAGATGTCATGGCAACTAGTCCATTCCATCTGTTCATTGAAAAAAGAATCTGTCATATCATCGGCAACATGGTTCCACCGTCACTGCCCTCATTAGCTCTGTTCTACCTCTGTGAAACTGTGATATCGAAATCTTATTCTTTGAGAGGTTGTATTCGTCGACTGGACTCAAAGGGGTAAGCAGGGGACTGACAGTTTCTATCACAGCCCAAGGAATAACTGTTTCTTCCTCTGTGTGGAATAGTCCCTTATACATAATCAATCGCCACTGCTACTCTTACACATGACACATGTCAACTTTATGCAATGCTGGAATGGGTGAGCATTGATGTCAGTACCCTCATTGTACTACTTTGCAAAACCAATTGCTGGAGATTGTAAATGTGCATTTACTTATACATTGCTTTTTATCCATTTTGGTTTAATAAACTAGATAACCTACTAATTGCTGCCAGAGGAATGTCAGTTGGATTAGCTAAAGTGAGTTATCGCCTATGTATCCACTACTCAATTTTGTAGTTAAGAATAGATTTGTGTCTGCACTGATAAAGCAAAATTAAGACCAAGACAACTACCAAGCTGATTCCATCAAAAACACTGTATTGAAGCTATACATAAGTGTCTGGCATATTAATGTGGGTCCATGTTACCCAGGTTGCTTATCAAACAATCTTTGCAAATCATTACACAAACTCTTCATTTCCCAGGAAATGTTTATGTATCTAATGCCCAAAACAACCTGTTACATCTCAAAGAGGAGTCTGTCTTATACAATTTGACCAAAAACTATAAGGCGAACCTTTGTAAAGGCAATTAACATTGCTAAGATAATGAAATACTAGAACTAAAAACCAAAAAGTTGATCTTGATAGTTATTGTTTCCTAGAAATTAAGAAGTCAAATGGATTATGTTAAGCATTTAAACGTGAGTTCTAGATAATGCATTAATCAGTACAAACACATGTGTTCTGAATGTAGTAGCATTTGTCAACCACTCAAAATGTGCTAGACATTGTGCTAAGCATTTTATATTCATGAATCCTGTTGATCCTTACTGCAAGCTCTGTGAGGTAGGTACCAAAACTATCCCTGTTTTACCAAAGAAGATCTGAGGTTAAGGAATATATTAATTGTCATTTCAGTAGGAGGTACAGACACCAGGGTACAAAGATAACTCTCATTCTACTATTTTTCTAACTGCCCTACTTGTCCCGGGCAGGTCTAGCTAGCAAGTTCCAAAAAGTTATGAACAATATCTCTGTTGCTCACTTCTTTTTATCTTTGGCACTTATAGCTCTTTGATTTCTTCCATGAAATTCCATCTGCCCAACCCCCGTACATATTCAACCCGTGGTAGGAAGGAGACGATTCCGCGATGTGCTTAGCCACTGAAATGGCTGCATGGATAGTTAGATTCCACGAGACTGAGAAATATGCCTACTGGCAGTGATGACCCCACCACCCCTTGACAACAAAGCCTGTAGGTTTCGCATCCTCCTCCTCCCGCCCCAGGGGACCAGCGCAGGACAGACCAGTTGAACAAGAATCACAAGATGAGTTTGAGCTTGGGAAATCTGAAATAAAGAAAACCACTTTTTAAATTCAGAGAAAAAACAACATTTGTGGGGGGAGGCAGTTGAAGATTGTCCAATCTTTACTTTCCCAAAAATTTGAGATAGTATCTCCTATGTCACTGATGAAAGAGGCGTGATCTTGTGAGAAGTAGTCTTTACACTGGCAGTGCTATTAGTGATATTGGGTGGATCCAAGTGTGATGGTGTATATAGAGTATTTAGCACAGTGCTGGATACATAAGAAGATACTATTATCACATTCACCTCCATTGCCTTCACCAGTCAACCATTATAATTTTCATTATTGACAGTTAGTTATCTACACAAAGCAGTGAATTGAGATGAATGACCACACCAGTACCAGCTGGCAGCTCTTGGAATAGTATAACCCCCTTTCACAGGTTGTCATTTCAACATGAAATCAATGTGAGATTTAGAATCATCTGTTTTACCACTATGTACTAGAGAGGTCTAAACTCTGACATTGATCTTCATTGCAATTCCTCAGGCCTTTGGGGAGGAGATTTTCAAGACTGTTATGTTGTGTAAGGAGACTATATTTTTGCAAAGAAAACATCGAAGCACAGTCAAATGGTAGATTTTCCTATCACTTCAGACAATAATAGTAGCCATCTATCTCCAGATGATAGCGTTTGGCTAAAGAAATATTTTACTTTTGGGGAAATTTCCATTGTTTTTGGTGGCAGCAACACACACAATTCTTAATATCAAGGCTGTCCTGGAATATCAGACTTGCTGTGTTGCTATGAGATAGTCACACTCTCTTGTCTAAGTATTTCCAAACAGCTGCTATTCCCTGAGAGGAATCACTTCAAATCACCATAAAATTCACTTCTCCCACCACCATGAGCAACCCATCTCATTGGCAGAGAGGGCCAAAGCAGTAATCACTCAATGACTATTTTACCAAAACCCTAATATGACTCGTATATTCCTCCACATTCCAGATCTGTGATGGATTCACAAACATATAAAGCTTTACCCTGGACTCCAGAAACTTCTAACTTGGTAGAATATCAGGACTTATGAACATACCAAGACCGACAATTTTAGCAAGATCATTGCCAAACACCCTGCTACTCTAGAGCCTGTGACATGTCAGTCCTACACGACCCTCTGTCTGGGCCTTTGTTTCCTGGAGCCAATGTGACCTGTCACCACCTCTCAACTGGGAAGTCTAGACTTGGTTGAGAGGTGGACTTGGCACATGGTCTTTGGACAAATTTGCTCCCTGAGTAAGCCTGGTCTTCTGCCTAGTCGCTTCTGGCTCTTTTCATTTCCATTTTCCTCTCCAATCCCAGTTTGATACACTATGGTGAGCTATCTCAAATGCCAGCTCCCTGGTGTCTAAGTGAGTAAATTTTGCCCTTTGTTGACTATGTTCCATTAAGGCCATATTTTTAGGTCTGATTGCTCCCAAAAGCTTGGGATAATTTTTCTCTACTTTTCTACAGTGTTGCATTGATCTGAGGACTTCTCCTTTTTATTCTCTCCTCTCTTAAGATCATCAGTTAGTTATAAAGTTCTTTTGTCTATTGTGAAAAATTATATACAGAGATAGGAAGGGTGGAACGAATTTGGGCAAGCCTTATGGGTGGTTAAAAATAGAAAGGGAGGGAACTGTGTGTGAAATGGTTAGAGAGTTTGCTTAATAATAGCAATGGTTACCATCTATGGAGTGTTTCCTGTGCCCAGGTATGGTACCAAGTATTATAAACAGATCACTGCATTAACACCTCCCAGGATGCTTTCTTACTCTGTCACCCTGGGTGGAGCCCTGTGGCATCACAGCTCACAGCAACCTTAAACTCCTAGGCTCAAGCGATCCTCTTGCCTTAGCCTCCCAAGTAGCTGGGACTATAGGCGCCTGCCACAATAACACTTGGCTAATTTTTCTCTTTTTAGTAGAGACATGGTCTTGTTCTTGCTCAGTCTGGTCTTGATTCCTGAGCTGGAGGGATCCTCCTGCCTCGGACTCCCAGAGTGCTAGGACACAGGTGTGAGTCACCACACCCGGCCCAAAGATGCTTTCATCATCACATTTTGTAGACGGGAAAACAGCGGCACAGAGAAGGTAGGCATAACCGCCAACACCGCGGGACCGGCTGACCAGGCTGCGTGACTCCATGTCGAGTCTCCATGAGCCTCTTCTTTCAGCAGTAGGAGATGCTGCTCTTGCTCACACATCTGTGTCATCTTAGAAGTGACACACGACATGAAGTAAGAAGCGAGTGCAGACACTGTGTGAGCAGGTCCGATGACAGGCAAGGTCCCCCCTGCTGGCACGCTATAGCATTCCTCTGATGCCACAATGAGTGACACCGATAAAACATAGACAAGGGCTTTGGAAAGCAGAGAACGGAGTCTGTCCATACTAAGCATCTTGGGTAGAATTTTTTGTCTGGAATATTCCCCTTCTTCTCTTCCCTCTGAGAAATGTCACACCAGGGCATAGAATCTCATTTGCTCAATACCAAATGCTCCCTTTGTATTGCTGATGGATTCTGTACCTGCTAGTGACCGGTTACCAGCCTCTATCCAGAAATAAAGACATATCAGTTGTTGGGACAGGAATCCGATTTGTCTTTGGTCTCCTCAAATTTGAATACAGGTTTCCACTTGTTATAACTTCTGATTTTCGGGGGTGGTGCCTGTGGCTCAGTGGGTAGAGTGCCAGTCCCATATACTGAGGGTGGTGGGTTCAAACCCAGCCCCAGTCAAACTGCAACAACAACAAAAAAACTTCTGCTTTTCGACAATATATCCATGGCCTCTCTAAACTCCAGTTCAGAGAGATGATGGCTGGAAACCTTCATAATATAAAGCCCTGTGATCAGACGGCTGACTCTTATTTTCTCTGTGGAGAAGAATAATGAATGCGCCAGCAGTTTCTATATTTTCTAGACCTTCCACAGCTGCCTATAGAATTTTTCCAATCTGATTTTACCTTCCTAAAACTGCAGTCGGCAAGAGGGTTGTGTGATGGTTCTATCTACTGACAAAGAAATATGTCTGATTTTCTTTTTTTCCTTTCGTATCCCTTTCTCTCTCTCTTTTTTTTCTTTCTTGGAAAAAATTTTTAGAAATATTTCTTATCCATTTTCTTGTGATTTCAAGATTAAAACTCAAATTGATCCATCTATAATTCATCCTGTTTTAGATGGGAAAGAAGAAAATGGGTCTAGATCACCATTTTGAAAAGAGGGAAGAGAAAATCTGATCCGGAAATAAAAACCATCCCAGGAGAATGTCCAGGGTTCCAGCTTTCCACACACACAGTCTTCGTACGGTTGTCACAATGGTCAGAGAAATGAACCTGGGACCCTTTTAGAATTCCCACTGGAGCAAGAAGAGATTACATAACACTCTGCGTATTTCACCAAGTCAACAGAGTGAAGTGATATATTTTTGAAAATAAGAACTTCAACCATGTGCAATGAAACCAAAGGAGGTTCTCAGGTAACCTCAAGTCAACCAGAAAACTCAATAAACCTCAAGCCCCCGGTTTCCCTTCATCACCACTTAGAGTGTTACTGGCATTGGTTTGAGTGAAACCACTTGCTTTTCAACTGGCTCTTTTGATGTCCTGTAAATACGGCCCAAATATCAATTTCTGTAACTGAGCCAACCATAAAAATAAAGTCAAATCAGCAGCATCGTTCAACCCACGGGATTAGGATGTCCAAATATTATGCATTCCAGTTGGCCTGGGGCTATTGACTTCTTTCCCTTTCTGTGTCCTCTGTGACAGTCACTCTGTCCGTGCCATTGTTCCTTTTTCATGAAAGCCTACAGACGCTTTCTCGCTTCTTACTTTATGCTCCAGGCTCTGAGATATTGGCAAGGAAAGTACCAAACATTAGTATGACTTTTGCTGGAAACAGTATTAGATAATGTTCAATTTATAGACTCTAATCCACATTCTGTAAAGTACCATTTTTCCTGGAAAGCAGAAAGAAATGGAAATGAGGGGAGTGAATGTGTCCCAGCCCCTAGGCAGTTATGAAATGAGAGTGTGGACTTGCTGGCCAGAGAAGCAGGTGTCTTAGACAGATCTTAAGGAGGAGACAGCTTGTGTGCCATTAGTAAGATGCGAATCGGCAGGACACATCCATCACATGTTTCTAAACTAAGAAAACACCGCCCCACACACACCCAGGCACAGTAACAAAGCTGTTTATTGGTCCAAGCCCCAGGCCTTTGACACAGACCTTGGATTTTCTCAGGTAACCCTGCACCCAGGATTCATGATGGGTTCCTTGAAAGAGGGGGGTCTGGTGCTGCTGGGACACAGGCTAGTTGGGGGTCAGAAGGAGGAAAATGACACGAGGGAGGAGACCCCTGACTTGGTGCAGGGGCTGCTGAATTCCTGCAACTTTGTTGTAGGAAAAGGTAGAAATGAGCAGAGGAGGAAAGGAGACAAAAACCTGTAGTTGGAAATAAAAAAAGGAATAGGAAAGAGAGACGATTCAAAAAATAAAGTCAAATTGGCAACCTTTTGTTGTATCCTATTTCTCTTTGTGTGCACAGAACATCTGGACATAGGAGTGGAGGACTCCGATGTGAGACTCAGGAGCCTGAGTGTAAGAGTCTGCAGCCCTATTCTGCCATTTACTGTGTGACCTCAGGCAGGCTGGTTAACCTCTCTGTTCTTTAGTTTACTTAGCTTTTCAATAAGAATAACAATAGAACGTATTCACTTGTCTGGGGATTCTATAAGTAAAGTACTTAATAAACATTGGCACTTAGCAGCATTTACCAAGGGCTTGCTGTTATTATTATGTCAATCCTGATGTATATTTATGTGTTTCCTTCTCTGCCCTCTATTGCTTAATTTTTGTTGGTGACAACACAGGAGAGATGGTACCCATAATTCCGCACTGGGCCAAGCAGTGAGAATTCCTGTAAAGCAGAAGGTGAGAGAAATGGGCCAATTATCTCCAAAACAAAAGGCATCTACGTGGTCTTGGGAGAGCCTTGAATGCCATGTTTTTGGCAAGGGAAAGTCTAGGTTCAGCCATCACTTTGGCTGGGTGGAAGCTACCAGATGGGTGCCTGTTCATTGCCATGGGTTTGGGAACAAGGTTGATTTAGCATTTTGCACCTGCAAACCTTGATAGGTGGAAACAACAGAGCACTCCAGGTCTCTAATAGACCACTGGTTTGTGAGAGTGTCTCCTTGGGCTCAGACTGCAGCCTGTGAGTACCAATCCTGTTTTGAGATGGAGGATTCCTCCTCAGAAGGGTTTATGTGTGACTCGGCTATAGGCGGGAACAACCAGGCAGCTGCATGTGTATATGAGAGTCAGCCTTAGGCAGACTGGGAGGGGGGACTCCGGCCAAATGGGACATTACAAACTCTTAGGTACCTAGGAGTCACCTGGGGAAGTTATAGAGTGAATTTTCTGACTCCTTTGATCTGGGATGGCTCCTTTCTGACTCCTTTGATCTGGGGTGGCTCCTAACCGTACGCCTTCCTAACACAGCCCTGGTGATGCATGGACTCCTGGGCCACAGACCAAGCATTGACTACAGCGAGGTGGTAGAGATATTTCTAGAAACTGACATCACTGTCAGGTTCTGTTTATCACTTCTGGCCTTGTTGCACACACAATTCGGGGGAGAAGCAACACTTTCCGGTAGGCTGTTTCAATCTGAAAAGTTGAGATAACTGAAACAGACCCAGTTTTGATTTCCTTCTCTGGGTTGAGATTCTGACACAGCTGCTTCAATTCTCTCTGCTCTTCACCACACACATGTGTGGAGACCCTGTGGGAATATCTTCTCCCCAAGTTTAATTAGTTTAATAAAACATTCAGGTTAACTCCAAGCCTTCTGGATGGCACAGATCTATAGAGTGTTTTGTTTTGCATCCCAGCTTCTTTCACTAGCTAACCTTGGCAAAATGTACTATTGAAATAGGATTTAAAAAGCACAAAAAAGACAAAGAATGGAAATGTATGCTTAGGCAAGATTGGTTTTGTTTTCCAATTTGCATCACAACGGACAGCAGGGGCTCTCTCTCTTCCCTCCCAGGAAGGGACACTGCAGATGGTTTTTGGAGATGCTCCTCTTTTGGTTGGAATCAATTTCTGAACAAAGTGTATACTTGTATTCCCCCAGGATCAGGCAATGGGTGGAGGATGGCTCAAAGGAGACTCAAACCACAGTTAAGGAATTAGCCCCCAGGGTCCTTTCTACCGATGGCAGCCCAAGACAAACTCCATCTGATATACCTTTGTTTCTTTTACAGTTTTTATAATTTTTATTATGTTTTTAACATGTATTATTCTAAGAACATCATTGGGCACTAATTTCTAAACTACACTATTAGCTAGGTATTATTTTCCCTATTTTACAGATGAAAAATCTCATTCAAGGCTATAGTAGAAGGAGACTGAAGGTATGTTTGCCTCTGCCCCATAGCTCTGAACTTTTACTGCTACTTGGATTTGTACAGGGGCCATGTCATGAGTTGGGTTGTATCTTCTAGAAGATAGGTTGAGATCCTGACCTTTGGTATCTGTGAATATGACTGTACTTAGAAATGACATCTTTGCAGATACATTCATTACCAAGTGAAGAGGAAGTTGTATTGGATTAGTGTGGACCCCTATCCAATGACTGATGGTTTTATAAGAGGAAAATTTAGATCTAAGCAAACACAGAGGAAAGCGTGTATGTACAGAGGCAGAGTTTGGAATGATGCAGCCATAGCCGTGAATCACCTGGAAATACCAGATGTTGAAAGAAGCAAGGGAGGACACCGCCCTAGAGGCTTAGGAGGAGCCTGGCCTTGCTGGTGCCTTGATTTCAGACTTCTGCCTTTCAGAACTGGATCCAGTTTACTATACTTTGTTAATATCCTAAGGAAACTGCTATAGACCAGGGTCGCACAGTCAATGCTCTGTGAAGAGAATAGATCTCATATTCATTGTTCTTACCAAAATAAAATTTAAAAACTAAAACTAAAA
Organism: Arctocebus calabarensis; assembly: GCA_963573935.1. Lineage (NCBI taxonomy): Eukaryota > Metazoa > Chordata > Mammalia > Primates > Lorisidae > Arctocebus > Arctocebus calabarensis. The sequence continues at coordinate 70,268 of CAUYON010039255.1, read as the reverse complement.
CAAATATTTAACTAACCCTGTTATTAAGTGTTATTAAGCATTTGGTTCTACTGTATTTCAAAAGAGAGGGTGCCTTGTGTGGTGGCTCACACCTGTAATCCTAGTACTCAGGGAGGCCAAGGCAGGTGGATTGCTTGAGCTCAGGGTTTGGAGACCAGCCTGAGCAAGAGTGAGACCATGTGTCTACTAAAAATAGAAAACTTAGCCAGGCATTGTGGTGGGCACCTGTCGTCTCAGCTACGTGGGAGGCTGAGGCAGAAGAATTGCTCAAGTTCAAGAATTCAAGGTTGCTTATGAGCTATGACGCCATGGCACTCTGTAGGGCAATGGAATGAGACTCTGTCTAAAATAAAACAAAACAAAAAAGAAAGAGAGGGAAGAAATTAGAGTGAGAGAGAGGGGGGTGATCCACAAAGAAAGGGTGGGAAGACAGAGACAGTCAAGTTGGGTTCTTCACATACTCGGACTTTATGCTGAGTTCAGCCTAGAGGGCAACCAGTTCAGGACTTTAGCACAATCTTACATGCCCTACAGGTTAACAAGGCACCCAATCAAAGGTATATATTTCATAGGCATTACCTCGTATAATACACACACACTATGAGAAAGATGTGTTCCATTTTCATTCATTTTTACAGATGTGATGATCGAGGAATAGAGAGGCTAACTTGTCCCAAACGCCCCAGATGGCGAAAGGCAAAGCCACAGTTCCTTTTGCCAGACCCTCCCCCACTCCTGAAGCCCTGGCATGCTAGGAAGGAAGGCTTGTCCCCTTTGAAGAGACTAAGTTTGCTTCCAGAGTGCCTTCTGTGTTCTGGCCTCTGAGGAATTCTACGATGGGAGTCAGGGGTGACTTAGGTCACTTCACACTTTCAATTGTAAGACTTCCATGGCCTCCCCTTTAGAATACAGGCTGAAATCATCTTCCTGCCACAGGCGCTGACTGCCACCTACAGCTCAGCTCTCATCCCCTTTCACGTTCCTGCTCACTCATCACACTAGTCTCCTAAGTGGCACCTGCTTCAGGCTCTTCCTGCACATACACTGTACACTCACTGCCTTGAATGCCTTCCCAGAGATCATCACATGGTTTTTCAGGCTCAGCTCAAATGTCACCTGCTCAGGGACATGTCAACTAAAATAACAACGCCCAGCCACACTCTCCCCATGTACGACCCTTATGATATTCTGCAAACATATTCTTGATTTGCCAGCCTTTCCCACTAAAACATGAACTCAGCTTCATCATGAATGCCGTAGTGTCTAATGCTTAGGAATCACTCACCAAGGGTGTAAACAAAACAGGACAACCACAAGCAAAGTGTGAGGGACACGTTCAGGGTGATGGCAGCCGACAGGAGAAGAATTCCTGTCTTAGGCAGTTGAGATAACAATTACCCAGAAAAGACTCCAAGCAGAGTGCTGAAGTTAACAAGAATTTGAGACAGGCAAGGAAGGGGGAAAGGTTCTTGAGAGAGAGAATGAAACTGAGGGGATAAATACTATTTAGCATGAACAGGGTATAGATTTGTGGCATTGAAAGTCGGGGAGAGATGAGAATGGGGCAGGATCTTTCCAAGGCTTTGTTCCCCCATGCTGATGAGTCTGGTAAAATATCTGCTACACAGTAGACTAGAAGCCCAAGCCAAGTGAAGGAAAGAGCCCAAATCTTCTGGAATGTGCAGCTTACCCTGGAAGGACCAAATCTCACTTTTCCTCCACCCTGTCATTCCTAAGGTAGAAACTGTCTGGCCTAGAATATTCAGTGAAGTCTCAGATTTATCCTCTGGATCTGGGCCTCTGGTCGTCTTTTCAATTTAGTTCTTGTGGCACCATCTGGCAAGATCCCAGAAACGTGAGTGACAAGGCAAAGCAAGGTACCCTGAAATTACCTATAATGAAAATGACTGGTAATCTCGAATGATTACTGTGTTTGTGAGTGACAGGGTTGCAGTCTGTGCAAAATCTTTTGCTGCAAAAAAAAATGTGTCCTATGAGATTTTCAAGTTTGAGAGATTTTTCTTTTTTGGTTTTGTTTCACTTTATTGAAAATAGTTTCAGATCTTTATGATCATGTATTCTTTTGCCCCAGTGATGAAGCTGATCATAGATATGTAACAGATTTTGTAAGGAGACATGCTGAAAGTCTTCAGAAATGTAAGCCCAGATTAGAATGAAAATAGTAGTATAATTCTTATACTGTAAAAGTATATTTTTATACTATAGTACTGTGTTTATATATACTTTCTATGTAGGTACAATTATGGTATATATAGCAGTATATACCATACTATATAGCAGTGATTTTTCAACCCGTGTATTACAGCACACTGGTGTCCCATGAGAGGAACTTAGGTGTGCTGTTAAAAATTTTAAAGATCATTAATTCAATTATTTTTGAAAGAAGTTCAAAGCATAGTAACTATATTCTTAACTCTTTTTTGATCAACATAATTTAATTGTGCTGTGGAAATTGAACTATAGGTTCAAGTGTGCTGTGAGATCGAACAGATTGAAAACATTGGTAGATAATGTCTGTAGTATACTATAGCGTATGTACGCTGACATATATATTATAATATAATGTACACATACATTATATCCTAAGCAGTGGGCCAGCATTTAGATTTCACAGGTCCCATTCATGGCCTGTCTGCATTCTTGCAGCACCTCACAGGTCACAGGATAAAAGGGAGCTGGGGTCAGACGGGTCCAGTGTACACCCCAAGGCTGGAATACAGGAAGTGATGGGAGGACCTTGGTCACCCAGTCATCTGTCTCCGTGGACAGATTTTCTGTCATCTGTGGGAGCTGGCTCCTTATTATACAGAACATCCAGAAATCGTGTTGGTAAACCCCTTCACCCACTTCTGGCGAACTAAATTCTTTCAAACCAACACAAGGAGTTTGAAGCCATGTTTATTTTCCTTGAGTTTTGAGAACACTGACTTGCTTGTTGAAAGCAGAAGTTTTCAAACTTGATTGGAAGCTTGACTCAAATCCTACTGTAGAACCCAAATATACAACAGATGTGGTAGATACAGAGGGCAGGTGCCGGAAAATTTTAAGAAAAGGAAAAATGCATTAAAATTGTAATAATATATACTGATAACAGAAGATGAATACAAGTCATATTGAGCATTCTTGTACTTGCAGAAATCAACCATGACTTGAGTATTACAAATGCTGAATTATAATTTTTTCCTTTCTTAAAATGTATATACATTTTTGGCACCCTATGTATACTTACATAACATTTATGTTTATTTAAATGCAAATTATATTTAAACTTTTTCTGAGAAAGGAATCCCTCCCTAATCCTAAACTAACCCCCTCATCCAAGGTACTTTCTTGGGTCCATATCAGACAGCTGAGTGCGCAGGGGAATATTATCCAACCGTAAGGTTTTAAGATGTCTTGCTATGACAAACGAGAGGTTACCAACCTCCACTAGCGCCCTCAAACTCTCCATCCCCGCCCTTCTTCCAGGAAAATTCCTCTTCTCTTATGAACGAAAGGTCATGCTAACTCTCTAATCTCTTACTTCCTCTTCCTGTACCTATAAACATACATTTATAAGCTCTTTTGCCTTTGTGTTATTCACCAGCCCATACCCTTCCCCTCTGTCCAATTCTCATCACCTTCTATGACTTTGAGGAGGTGTCACCTCTCTCAGGCAGCCTTCCTTGACTTCCTCAGGCAGAATTAGGTCCTTTTCCTCTCTATTTTTATAACTTTCTGTGCTTTTCATGCAACCAGCTAATCTACCGCCTTTTTGATTTTTTGCCTTATTTGCTTACTATGTTATTTTTTCATTGTTTTCTATATTCACCTTAAATCAATGCAAGTTGTAAAGAAAGTAGGCTTCATTTATGTAACAATCTATGTGAAAGGGTGTGTTTGAAAATAAATAAAACACAGCACAGTCTAAGAAAACCAGAAACTAAGTAAGTGTTGTTGGGATTGAAAGCTGAAGAAAAAAAAAAATACAAAATAAAATAAAATATGGCCAGGCAAATAAAATGACAGAAAAGAAATTTGCTATGTCCTGTAAAGTCCTATAACTATGTGAAATTAATCAAGAGAAGTGTTCCATGAGATTTCCAATATTATAGGGTCCTCCCCCCAATCAATGAATTGATTGATTCATTTATGAATTGGGAAGTCAATTAAAAGCTAGCTTTCTAGAGAACGGGAAATTAGAAAAATGGAAACTTTAACAGTGAATTGTTTTATTGTTGGGGCACTATGAACTATGAACTCAGCTAAGAATGAATTTAAATGAGAAATGGGGAAATCCATGAGCACACATCAAGGGAGGGCACCGTAAGTGTGTGCAGCTTTACAAAGGTTCTGTCTGGTCCAGAGAACCCAGAGGAGTAGCATATAGAAAGGGGTTGGGGGTGTCTGTGGCTGAGACAGCAAGTATCAGATCAGTTCCCAGGAATGCATCACAAGCATCTGATCTAAGTGATTGTGGAAATTTCTGGTGACCCTAAAGACTCCACCATCTGCTCGTGTTTTGTAAATAATATCTTCATTTTCCTTTACAATGGCTAGTTTCAATTAGATGCCATACCAGAGAGTATGCCAACATAACATGGTGCTCTTGATTACTGTACCATTATTTAGGCATTATTTAGAGTGTCAGTCTCCATGGAAACCGCTCAATTTTATTGAACGGCACAGCATATGCAGTATTCATGCTAAATAGGAAACCATCACGCCTCTCAGTTCCCTTGTGACTTATCCTCAGACACAGGAAGGGAAGACCTTCAGATCTGGCCCATTACCTGATTGAGTAGGCAAGAAATGACTGAACTAAGAAGCTCGAAAATATGGAGAAAGGTTAAAATGCTGAAATGTAGCCTAACTTCCTTCTCCAGCAGTCTTTTCCCAAAAAAAAAAAATCACTTTTTCCTCCTAAGTTGGCCACAGGAAGTAGGATTTTTGAGGCTAGCGATGAAGAAAAGATAGAGAAATTCTTAGAAGAAGTTTTCTAAGAGGTCCAAAAAATAGTTTTGGTCTAGCCTTGGTTAATTTAAGCTGATTATTGTAAGAAAAATAGCACATTTTTACAAGTCTATACTCTCATTTAAATGCATATGGGCTTTAAATTCATTTCTACTATTGATTACATGATCAATTTTAGATGTCATTGGCACATTATATATGAAGAATTTAACCTCATCCCAAACGAGGTCTAGATGAGAGATCATTTTTCTTAACTAGCAAGAGTGCCTTCTTGCTAGCGAGATAGTAACAATGTGATTCTGGGTGGACAGCGATCATGCAAGCAAGTCCAGAACATATTTGGTAGGGGCTTTGGGCAATGCAATATTGATCAATCTGGAGACTTAGTTCAGTCATGTAAGGAATCAATCAGTCAATCAATCATGGATGCATAATGTAGCACCAATAAATACATGAGCACTAAGGCTCAGTGAACTTCCCTCACTGGCAACACTCCTTGCATATTGCCACCCAAGATGAAGGGGGACCATGTCTATGACTATGGTGCAGAGAGGACCCATGTCGAGCACTTGCCCTGGACTCTGTCCTATTATCACTTTTCTTGGTTGATTTAATAATGTCCTGTAACAAACTATGTTGTGGGTATAACAGCTTTCAGTGAAAGTTGTGAATCTTCTCATTAAATTAGAAAAACAGACAGTAGTTTTGTGAACTCCCCTCTCTAACACTTGCGATTGATATCAAAATTGAGGGTAGTCTTAGGGAATGTTCCTTCCAAACTTTATAACTTGCCTAACTTTTCACACACATACAAACTACTTCTAATTTCGGGGTCATACATATACTGTATAGATATACAGATAGGACAACCTTTGTAAAGACCTCAAAACAGGTGCACATTAGAGAAATTCCCTCCTACTCCATAGTACAGACAAATGATCAATAATACAACCAAGTGGATTACATCTATCTCTGGTTCCACATGCACAGCTGCTTTACCTCCTCCTCTTATCTCTCATGCTTAAACTCTTATAGGGCTCTCTGAAGCTCTTTAAATAAAGGCAAAACTTTTCTGTTTTAATCTACAAACATCTACGTGACTTGACACTAATTTATTTCCAAGGCTTTATCTTGAGCCCCCTGTTCTAGCTCTCTTCTCTGTGGCTGGAAGGGCCTTTCTTTAGTCTCCCACACTCACCACACTTCAGCACCAGGGTCTTCGCCTTGCTTTCCCACCCGCTGTGTTGGGAATGACGGCATATTTCAATCAAACCTTTATAAAGAAAGCTGCTTTTGATTTCCATAGCTCCATTTCACAATTCCTTATGTTTCTTACAGAGATTTTCACAGTTGCAGCTTTGTGCATTTCAGCATTTGGTGACCGGTGTCCCAGCTGGAATGAGTTCTTTGGATCTGGGGAGAACCATGGTTTTGTACTTTTCACAGGGGCTCCTTGTCATTTGATGCAGGTAGGTTTCGGAAGGGATGGTTGTGAGGCAGGATGGTAGCAGATTCCACTTTGAGATTGACCATTATTTGGAATGCACAACCTTAGAGTAAACACTTGGAATCATCATTTGTTTCTAGGAGATTTCTTTTCAGAATTTTTTTTTTTACCCTGATAGATTTGTTCTGAGACACTCCTTTCAGAAAAGAGTACTTGGTGTCCAAGGATAAAATGGGTTGAGCAGTTAGCTAAGGTGGTGCCATCTTGGGCTTCTGTAATATAGAATGTGTGAGATAATGAGCTCAGATCTTGAGGCAGCTATTTAAGGTCTGGAATAAGCATGCTCTGCTTGTCCAGCCACCAGGAGCCCTGCCAGGGGAAACTTTGGACCCCTGTGAAGGTTTCCTAGAGAGAGAAGAAACTGTTGATATACATCAGAGTTTCCCTAGATAAAGGGAACACAATACATAGCTCTTACCATTAGGCCATGAAGCATGGTCAAGGAAGTGCTCTACCCACCTGGGCATGAGCTCAGTGAGTGTGTTCGAGGGCCCACAGTAGGCAGGAGACCCAAGGAGCCCCAGGATGTGACCAGACTGCTAGATACTCAGGATGGCAGGGTAAGATGGCCAGATAGGTCCTCTGGCAGGTCCGGGTCCAGTGTTAATCTACTACATTCATTTCACATATATATTAGAAACTTCTTTCTATGTGTGACTGATGCACCCTTTCGATGGCTTTCTGGGTAATGGCATGTCCATTCACCAAATTAAAACACAATTATTTAAAATACTCGAAAGATGAAAAAAATGCTGGGATTGGATTTAAAATCCATACACATAATCACAAGAAATTTTAAGATTACATGTTTCAATAAAGGAAAAGCTATCAATTCTTTAAATATAAATTTGACTGCTATATATTTCTGCATGCTTGTAAAACATACTTGGAAACTTTTGATCACCTACTCAGGGGAGGATTCAGTAAGCCCTGTATAGATTCCCACAAATCCTCTCCAGTTTACTCAGTGTGTTTACCAGTGTTATCATTTTCTACATGCATTAAGACATGACAAGGCACTGTTTTAGTGGATGGATGGAATTCATAACAATCTACTAACATTCTCTATCATGTGCTGATCATCTGTGACATCGACTTTAACAGACATTATCACACGTAAATGATTTGTCTTTATAAAACACTTCGGATAGTATCTATACCTTGTAAGTGTCTGAAGATGGAAAAGACTGGGCCAAATGGTGGTAGGTCATCATCACTCAAGATATTCAGGAATATTAAGGAAGATCACATTTTAAGGATGGCATAGTTACACTTAAATCCTTAATTAAAGGAAATGACCCTAAGATCTCTTTTATCACCAGGATTCCCAGACAGAAAGCACAAATACCTGTAGGAATCTTTAGTAGGACTCCCCTAAGGGCAAAAACATTGACGAGGCCCCTCGGCCTTCTTAGGAAAGAACTTCCAGTTGCATCACACTTACTTGGAGGCCTTGTTAAAACATGGATGGATGGATTCCCAACTCCAGGCTTTCTAATTCAGCAGGTCTGGGGTGGGACCCATTAATTTTTCTTTGCAATAAGTTTCTAGGCACTGCTGATACTCCTGGTGCTGGGATCAGAGTTGAAAATTTCCTCTTCAGATGAATGTTTCTCAGCTCTGGCTGGCATCATTGTATCTGGGGAGATATTTTAACTATAGCTGCTTGGAACCTTATCCTAAATCAATTACATTCAACCTTGGGTGGTGGCCCCCAGGTATGTTAAAAGGTGTCCAAGTGGTTCTGAAACCCTTCTAATCCTTTATTTCCACAGGGTCAAATACTTTAACGGTCATTATCAAGCATAAATGGGCAGTTAGCATTCAGAACCACAGAGGTCAAGCACACGTATTTCAGCTGATGACCTTCTTGGTGCTAAATGCTAATATTGAATTAATTTTTCACATAATTCTTTTTTTGTATGGCTATCTTTCTCTTTTGTATTTCTTTATATATTTTTTTAAATGTCACAGTGACATTTGAAAAACAAAAGTGTTTTTGTACTTGAGACTGTTCCAAGGATGATAAGTTGCATCCTCTTCTCCTAATTATTCAGAAGCTGACTTACTGGTAGTAATTAGTTGAAAATATGTAGTCTATAATTAAGATCAGTATGTATGACAGTGCAAATGGGGTTTGAATATTTAATTATTTATGCTCTTATTATTTTAGGTGTTTTAAACCATTGCACTTAGAACAACAGCTTAAAACGTCTCATAAGTAAAATCGTAACTTATCATATTTCATGTTTTCTGTTGAGAAAGATAGAAACACCTTCAGATAACAACAGCCAATTGAATTACACCAATTTTTCACATTTAATATTTAATTTAATTACACAGTAACTATAAGATTATCTTAAAATGAGTCGGTAGACTCACGTTTTTCATAGGGGTTAGGTTTTAAGTTACTGTGCATATCTGCGTAGCAAAAGTTGAGCATAGTCAAAACTGCTCTTTAAAAATCCCTTAAATCTATGTTATCCAGAGTGTGGACCATAGACCAACAGCATGAGCATCACTCAGGAGACCGGAAATGCAGTCTTAGCAGCCTAGTGAATTTACACCTGCATTTTAACAAGATCCTTGGGTGATGGCATGGCCATTACAAGCTGAGAAGTGCTGCCTTAAATTATTAACTAGCCACTCAGGCCTGGGACTTCAGCAGCTGAAGAGTCCATAGTTATTTACTTGCTTTCTCTTTGAATTTTTTGCTGAGGCTTCACTTTCTCCTTAGGAGTGGGGGCCTGGCTCCAGGTTGAACAAGGAAAGTAGAAAGAACAAGGCTTTTTGTTTTTTCTTCTCTTCTTCCTCCCCCCCCCCATGCTTTTCTTCTATAGAATTCATGTGGATTAATGAATATCAATTGAAAATACATGCATTACAACTCCCGAGTATTTTAGGTGCCAGTGCAAAAAAAAAAAGAAAGAAAGAAATGGATTGTCCATGTACCATGTGCAGAGAACTGTGCTAGGTGGTAAAGATACAAGGACAAAGAGGAAGGAAACAGTTTCCACTGTGATGGAGCTTAGTGTCTGCAGGTGTGGTGAGGAATTAGCAGGCTTGCAACGTGGGAATGATACTGTGTTCCCTTCAATGTAGCGTTCAGTTTCCAAATCCCTCCGGGAGCGCACCTTCCGCTAGGAATTCTTACCATCCTCTCTTTAGGCTGAGAGGGGGTCTTCACACCATCAGTCTCCTCCCCTGACTCTTATGGAGGCCAAAATGAGTGACATGAAATGAAGGCAGCCGGATGTATCTTCTGTCTGACCTTCCAGAACCAGGCCTCCCTGTGCAAGGAGAATGAATGTACTGGGAAAGGCAAGTGCCTTCAGGGATAGACGGGGCAGCAGGCCAATATAGTGTCCCCTGTCGCCGTGCCAAAGCCTCTCACTAGTGCCAGGTTCCTCACACATCTCAGGATGCTGCTGGCTCCATTTCCACATCCAGAATCAGCAGCCCCCAAATTCTAGGCAATTTCACACTTCTGCTCCCTGGGGAAAATGGGAACAAAGCCTTCATTTCCACTGCCCTCCTGGGATTCTATTGATCATGCTTTCTGGATGCTAGCTGGTTAGTTACAAACTGTCCTGAGGAAGAAGAAAGTTTTTTTTTTTTTAATCCCTCTGAAGGTAAGGAAGAAATCACCTATAAGATGAGGATTGATCACCTAATCCTATGATTTAAATTTCTTCCTTACCTCTTAAAACTATTTACGTTCATGCCAGTTGTTTGCTATCCTTAAAATGCCACCAGACATTGCTCAGGGTTCTTTTTCCTCAACAATGAGTGGCAGATGTTTGGGGTTTGACGTCTTTAAATGCCTTTCATCAGCACAGAAGCTATACTTCCTGGTGGCTGCCATCCACAGACAATGGCTGTCGTATAATGATTTATCATGTTTAATCAGAAATTACAACTTGCTTCAGAATGAAAGGAACAAGGCACCTATTGCAGGGTATCTCTGACTAAATCTATTTACTGTTTGTGAAGAATCTAAAAGCTTAGCAATCTTCTTCAAAGACAGACTGTCAAGCTTGAGAAAACTCCATCTGTTTAAAATTTCAAATCCTTAGCTGAATGTCTGAGCGAGACCAAAGCACTCTATCTGAGTATGTTTTTTAAAACAAAGCTTTGGAAGACAATTTTCTCTGTTGTGTATTTTTTCCACTACAATGCAAGCTGAAGGCTTGGTGGTGTTCCCAGGAGAACTTCCTGATGTTGAGATGCTTGGGTCCTACCTACAGTTCTAGCCTCTGCGGCTTTCTTGCCTGTCACTGAAACCACAGGGGACAAGGTCATGGGGGAGTTTCTGCCTTGACTTAAGGACATTCATGAAAATGCAAGGATGTGCCCTACGTGAAGGCAGATTATTTCCTTATCTGAACAAAAGTGGCAAGATGTTTAGTCTGTAAGATGTTCCAAGGTGGGTCAGAATTCCCAAAATTCCTGAATGATTCTCTTAAATATTAGTTGGGAAAAGTTACCAAGCACTGAATGTTGGCCAACATTAGGTCATAGCCTGGGACCTTAGCTTGTGCCATCTCACCCAATCTTGAAATAACTTTCTTAGGGGGGATAGTCAATCCCTGTGGTGACAGATGAGGTGGGTTAGGGGAAAGATGTTTGTTCAGTTATGTCATATCTGACTTCAAAGCCCATAACTTTGATCCTGGACTGGCTCTCTAGTCAAAGATGAGTCATTTGCTTCCACTAGCATTAGATAACTTTTCTTAGACTAGCAAATCATTCTCTTAAGAGAGATCCATCTTTGAAATTATAAAGTTGATTAGAAGCTTGGACTTAACACTACATTCTAAATCATCATAGAAGTCTTATAAAGAGGGCTAAGAAAATATTTCTTACTAAACATTCCTAATGATATGATGCAGAATTTTTTTTTAAATTTCAGATTTATATGAAACTAAATTTGATTAGACTGATATGAGGGTAAAAACAATTAGGTTATAATGTTTGCATTTGTTAGGTATAAGCCCTGTTGTAGCTGTGTTCTGTACCCAGGAGGTGTACCATTTACCCTTACATTGTGTACATTAAGTATGAATGCATCCATATCCCTCCCTCTTTTCCACTCTCCCTTTTCTCTTCCCCCCCATCTTGAATTGAATTGAGTTTTTCTCTTGTGTGGGTGTGTTTATCTACTAATTTCATATTAATATTGAGTACATTGGATACTTGCTTTTCCATTCTTATGATACTTTACAAAGAAGAATATGTTTCCACTCCATCCAGGTTAATACAAAAGATATAAAGTCTCCATCTTTTTATGAGTGAATAATATTCTGTGGTATATATATACTACAGTTTATTGATTCATTCCTGAGATGATGGGCATTTAGGTCATTTCCACATCTTAAGCATTGTAAATTGAACTTCAATAAACCATATAGTACAAATGTACTTATGATAAAATGATTTTTTTTCTTTTGAGTAAATGCCTAGTTATGGGATTGTGGAATCAAATGGAAGGTCTATTTTTGAGTTCTTTGAGGATTCTCCATACTTCTTTCTAAAGAGGCTGTATTAGTTTGCAGTCCCATCAGCAGTGTAAAAGTGTTCCCCTCTCTCCACATCCACACCAGCATCTGTAGCTTTGGAACTTTGAGATGTGGGCTGTTATCAGCTGGGGTTAGGTGATATCTCAAGGTGGGTTTGATTTGCACTTCTCTCATGATTAGGTAAAATTAGCATTTTTTCATATATTTGTTTGCCATTCATCTGTCTTTCTGAGAAGAGGTTCTGTTTATGTCTCTTGCGCAGTGGAAGATGGGACTGTTTACTTTCTTTGTTGATTAATTTGAGTTCTCTGTAGATTGCACTTATCAATCCTTTGTCAGATTCATAACATACAGATATTTTTCACATTCTGAAGGTTGTCTACCTGCTTTGTTGTATCCTTAGCTGTGCAGAAGCTTTTAGCTTAATTAAGTCCCATTTCTTTTATTTTTGTTGTTGAGATTGCCACTGAAGTCTTCTTTATCTGCGTCTATTGAGAGAACCATAGTGTCCTTGGTTCTGCTTCTGTTGATACAGTGAATAATGTTGATGGACTTTCGAATATTAAACCAACCCTGCATCCCTGGGATGAAACCTACTTGATCATGATGTATAACTTTTTTGATGATAAGCTGTAATTTATTGGCCAAGATTTTGTTGAGGATTTTTGCATCAATATTCATTAGTGAAATTGGTCTAAAGTTCTCCTTTTTAGTTGGGTCTTTACCTGGTTTTGGTATTAGGGTGATATTTAATTAAACTTAAATTAAACTTAATTAAACTGAAAAGCTTCTGCACAGACAAGGAGACTACAACCAAAGCAAATAGACAACCTATCCAATGAGAAAGGATATTTGCACATTTTGAATCTGACAAAAGTTTAAAAACCAGGATCTATACAGAACTTCAATTAATCTACAAGAAAAAAACCCAACAATCCCATACATCAATGGGGAAGAGAGATGAACAGAATCTTCTCTAGAGACGACAGACGAATGGCCAGTAAACACTTGAAAAATGCTCATCATCCTTAATTATTAGAGAAATACAAATTAAAACCACACTAAGATACCATGTAACTCCAGTGAGAATGGCCTATATCACAAAATCTCAAGATTGCAGATGCTGGCGTGGATGTAGGGAGAAAGGAACACTTTTTTTTTTTGAGACAGAGCCTCAAGCTGTCACCCTGGATAGAGTGCTGTAGCATCACAGCTCACAGCAACCTACAATTCCTGGGCTCAAGCGAGTCTCTTGCCTCCACCTCCCAAGTAGCTGTGACTACAGGTGCCCGCCACAACGCCTGGCCATTTTTTGGTTGCCGCCATCATTGTTGTTTGGCGGGCCTGGGCTGGATTCAAACCCACCAGCTCAGGTGTATGTGGCTGGCTCCTTAGCCGATTGAGCCAGAGGTGCTGATCAGAGAAATGAACACTTTTATACTGCTGGTAGGACTGCAAACTAATACAATCTTTTTGGAAGGAAGTATGGAGAAGGCTCAAAGAACTCAACCTAGACCTCCCGTTTGATCCTGCAATCCCATTGCTGGGCATCTATCCAGAAGAAAAAAAAAACCAAAAACTTTTATTATAAGCACACTTGTAGTAGGCTACAAAGTGTAGAAACAGCCTAAATGTCCTTCAACCCAGGAATGGATTGGTAAGCTATGGTATATGTATACAATGGAATATTACTTAGCAATCAAAAATAATGGAGACTTTGCAGCATTTGTAGTAGCTTGGATGGAGGTGGAACATATTATTCTTACTGAAACATCATAGGAATGGAGAAGCATGAATTCTATGTATTCAACTTTGATTTCAGGACAATTAATGACAATCAATGACACAGTGGGGCATGGGGGAAGGAGAGAGCAGACAGAGAAGGAGGGAGGGGGTGAGGCAAAGAAACCCCCCCCCAAAAAGAAAAGAAAATAGTGACTAACTTTCATATAAATTGGATTCAATTTTGACCAAAGTACATTACTTAAACATTAATTTTTTAATTCAACTTGTCAATATGTTGTTTAGGATATTACATCTTCATTTATAAGTGAAACATGTTTGTAATTTCCCTTTATAACAATATATTTTCTCCAATTTCAATATCAGGTGTACCCAGATCAAGTAGAATAATATTGAAATATTTCTTTTTTTATTGTTTATAAGATTTCTGGAATTGCTTGTCTTGTAAAATCATTGTGGTCTATGAGTTTATGATAGTTTTAACTTTGTTATTTTCACTTAATTTATTGCTTAATTACTGTTTTCCCATGAATAATTATACTACGGTTAATATGTTAGCATAGCAGTATTCCCAGAAAGTTTTTTGTTTGTTGAGAGGTTGGGCTTTGGGGGGACGGAGTTAATACTTTGCATGAAATATCTTACTTTATAACAGTGAAATTGCAAAAAAAAAATATTTGGGGATATACTCATATCTCTTTTGCTAAAAGACACATAGTGCTTCTGTTGTAAGAAGTCCTAAGACACTTGGGGCTATGAGAATAAACCAAAGATGGTTTAAAAAATGAGCATTAATTGAACATTTGAACATTAATTATTAGCAAGTTTAGAAAGACATGAATCTATAATACAAATGTCATTTTTATTCTCACAGTTCATTCACTCCTGCCATGCCTGGATTAATACCTTGATCCAGGTAGGAAAGTCCATACAGAAATTTAAGGGGAAAGGCACATGGCTTAGCAACAGGCATTGATGGTTTACAGGATTTATTGAGTGGCTAGATAATTGCAGGTGCATGTGTGGGTACTTAAGGGAAGAGTGTTTGCATTGCTAGTAATAATGATTTAGTAAGCTTAAAACCAATATTCAATTATTAGTTATAAGTAAGTTAGGAACTGAATTAAGAAAATGATTGCAGATGATGGGTGAAAGGGAACAGAGACAGGAGTGGATCAGAGGAACCCAAAACCTGGTGCAAAATGCACTGCTGGAGGCCTAGCCCCTTTAAGACTCTAGAGGCTAGCTCGCTGAACTTTCACTCCTCCCCCAGCGTGACTCCCTCTGCTGCAGAGGTCACTGAGTAGACAAGGCTTGCCAGGGCAAGGCTGGGCGTGCTCTCAGGGAGAGTGAGTGCTTTTTGGGAGTTAGGGAATGCAGAATATTTATGCCTCCTTAATGAGAGCAAGAGTTGCTCCAGTGTAGATAAGGAGAAGAGTATCTCCTTTCTTCTGTGCTTGGTATGGTCAGAAGTGTCAGTCCATCTCAGCATAAGTTTTCTTGCATGTTAATTGTTACTCCTGTGATTTGTGTGCATCGCCTAATTGGGGTCTTCTTCGGTATTCTGCTCCTGGACTGTGTTCCCTGTTCTATATTCTGTTCGTATTAACATCAAAAATAACTTAGAGCAATAACAGTAAAAGGTAGATCAGTCTAATGAACATAGCTAGTTTGAAACATAGTTGAATTGGGGAATGCAAACTCAGCAAGAATTATGACATAAGGATTTGGGCCTTCCCCTACTAGATCTATGAAATAAATATACAGCTGGCCCACGATCTCAGTCTTTGCGGAAGACTCACAATAAGGAGCAACGATCCCTTAGCCCATGCTAGTCTTAAAACTTTAAATTAGTGTCTGTCTTTTCACTTTCCTTCATTCTCCCATCTCTGCCATGCAGTGGGAAAGAACCACTGTGGAGATTGATGCTGGTTCCCCAACAGATAATAGAGCTGCAAAGACTACTGCAGGTTTGCTTCATCCTGCTGCTCTAGTCCCACTGATAATGATGTTCATTAAGTGCTTTATTAGTCAAACGGAATAGACTTGTTCCTAGCCCAATCATTCATGTTAGTCAGAAGGGTCAATTCAGTGATACAAAAATGGAAAATTGGCCAGAAGTCAGACCACACAGAATCAAGGGTACAACTGCTGAGAACATTGCTCAGGAGTATTTTCTCACATCTGCATGATTAGGACTTTCTAATTTAAAAAAAGAAAATCTGGCAATCTGAGTTAAAAGGCAATTGCTTTGGCTCATTAAAAAATAAGATTCTTCTAGAAATTTAGAAAGTTTTCTCCTTAGCCATTTGTTTAATTTGGGGGTGGGCAAAGTAGAAGCCTTACTCTCTCCTCAGACAACATTTGTTTATATTTCAAAGCAAAGGTTATACTGTCGTCCTTTCTCTCTAAAAGAGAAAAGACAGACTGCTTTGCCACCCGTCTTAAACAATCTCCAAGGCTCAAAATTTTGGTGTCCTGCTGTTGTACAAACCCCCTTGTATGCTCTGGCCCTCCTGTGTACCCACACCAGGAATTGGGGCATAAGAAAACATGAAGCTGCTTTGTGAGTAAAAATGGTCTGATTCTTGAAAAAAAATATTCATATATATTAAGGGCAACATAACAAACACCAAACACCAGTATACCAAACACCCAGAATTTAAACATATTTCAGGGGTTTAGAAAACAAATCATTACAAATAGAGTTGAAGTCCCTTTTCTATCCAGTCCCAGTTCTAGTCTCCCCCACTTTTTGTTTTTTTTGACACAGTCTCACTTTGTTGCCCTTGGTAGACTACAGTGTCTTCATAGCTCACAGCAACCTCAAACTCGTGGGCTCAAGCGATTCTCTTGCCTCAGCCTCCCAAGTAGCTGGGATTACAGGCACTTGCCACATGCCCAGCTATTTTTAGAGACAGGGTCTCGCTCTTGCTCAGGCTGGTCTCCAGTCTGTGAGCTCAGGCAATCCACCTGCGTTGGCCTCTCAGCGTGCTGGGATCACAGGTGTGAGCCACTGTGCCCAGCCTCCTTTTCTCTCTCTTTAGTGGCAGTTTCTCTCTTCCTCCTACAAATGTTTGATATATGTTGACAGCATCTAGATTGTCTATAAATTAGCCAGCATTGGTGTATTTCAAAATTTTATAGAAAAGGCATCATACTTTTATATCATTCTGTAGCTTTCTTTTTTTTTATTTAAAATTATGTTTTAAGGCTACATTCCAAATAACAGGTGACTCTAATCCATCCATTTTGATTGCTCCATAGTTATTTTTATCATGTGTGAATGCTAAATTATGCTAGTATGTAAGTGATATAGGGTCAGGAATTTTGTCTATTTTAGCTCATTGCTATAGTCTCTGTACCTAGAACAAAATAGGTTACAAAATATATTTGTTGAATAAAGAAATGAATATAGTTATGCCCCAAATTATCTATCCAGCCTACTGATGAACATTTATGTTGTTTCCAACATTTTACTATAATAAAACTTTTCATGCACGTCTTGCAAATAAATGTTCTAGAATTTCACTAGGGTACGTTCTTAGAAGTGATAAAAATACATATTTTCATTTTTAATAGATATTGTCAAATTACTGTCCAATGTAGTTTTAACAAATTACCCTCCTTCTATGTTTCCTATTTCTTAACGCCCTTACTAATCCTTTTTACTCTTAAAATTTGCTACTCTAGTGGGAGACATGTGATAGCTCAGTGTTGTCTGGTTAGTATTTTCTTGATTACTACAATGGTGAGTTTTCCATATGTTTCTTGACCATTCATATTTTTCTTCTAAAAATCACCTTTTCATATTCTATTTTTCTTTTTCTTAGAAGACATTATTTCTATATTCTGGATATTGTTCTAGTACGTTACAAATATCTTCTAATGTAGCTTGTCTTTTAACTTGTTTTCAACATTATATTTATGAATTTTTTTGTTTTCTGAGGCAAGGTCTTACTCTAGTGCCTGAGGTAGAGTGCAGTAGCATCATCATAGCTCACTGCAAACTCAAATACCTGGGCTCAAGTGATCCTCCTGCCTTAGCCTCTTGAGTAGCTGGGATTACATCAGTAATGCCATGCCCAATGACTTTTGTATTTTTTTGTAGAAACAGGGTCTCTCTGTGTTGCACAGGCTGGTCAGAAACTCCTGACCTCAAACGATCCTCTCACCTTGGCCTCCCTAAGTGCTAGGATTGTAAGTGTGAGCCCCTGTGTCTGGGTGCATTTATGGAATTTTATGGTTTGCAAAACTCTTTTGATAACATCACACTGTTTGATAACATCACACTGTGCTGTTTTTTGCTGCTGCTATTGCTATTCTTATTTTTATTAGGCTCTTCCTCATAGTCTTTACTTTGCAGATGCGGAAATTGAGGCTTTAAGAGGTTACAAGCCGAAGATCAAAGGAAGAAGGAGGTAGAACCAATTTTCAGGTCTGTGTGCTGTTTTCCCTTAAGAGACAAGAGCTCCCACACAGCTTGCAAGTGCTAGAGATGGCTCATGCTACCCTGAGAACTGACTGTTGAATTTTCAGGAATTTTGTGAGCCAGTTGTTAAACATGCATTATATATTCAACATACAATTACATAAACTATACTAAAAATAAAAGCAATACATACTCAAAATTCATAACTTCCTGGTCATTGCACTAAATGTCACTATTGGGTCTGTCCCTGAAGCTGTTTGCATCCATTGCAGTTGTGTGACAGAAATCCTCCATCATGGTGGGCCGCTATATGATTGTGCATCTCTTTCCAACTCTGTGTTCAGAGATGTCACATTGGTAATTTGAATCTGCCATAGAAGCAGTATACAAGAGAAATATGCTACAAATTAGGCCTTGAATTACTCTCTTACCAATTGTCTAAAGACATTGTTGGAGAAAATAGCAATGCAGAATAAACTCAAAAGTGTATTGTATTGGTAATATTTGAACAAAGAAAAAAAATAAATACTCCAGTAGTTGAAAATTACTGTCTTCTTTAGCTGTGAAGTCGCTTATATCAATGACAAATGAAGTTTCAATATACCCACATCTTTTTCTCTGTTTCACTTTTATCCTACTTGTTAAAGAGGAGGAAAACGTCAGTTAACATTCTTGTTAGAAGTATGTTCATTTATCATTTGTAACCATTGATTGGCTAAGGACAAGAATTTGGCCAAAAATCAGTGCAAGCATTCTATGAGAATCAATGTGTTATATGGAATTTACAGTAGAGAATATTGTAGATTTTGTTATTGTATACTACATGTTCTTTATAGCAATAACATAATAAAATTATGTACATGTATATGTATACATATACTTCCCCCCTCCCCACCCATAAAGCCTATTATGAAAAACTTTTGAGCAAATCTCTGGTTCCTATGTTTATCCTTCATTTCTTCTGCTTTCCTAGGCCAATTAAATACTAAGTTATTTTACTCTAATTCCTAATATTGCTTAGAATTGTTCATTTATTTCCACTCTCACTGCTGACACTTGAGAACCTTATCTCTTGTTGGTATTATGTAAGTTTCCTGGTGGGTCTCTGTCTCTGCTTGCTTTCCCACCATCAAATCTTCGCAAAGCAATCAGAGTGATTTTCCTAAAATGAAAATGTGATCATGCCATGCCCCTGCTTAAAATTGTTTAGTGACTCCCATTGCTTCAACATAAAGTTTAAACCCTTAAACATGGCATGAAAGAAACCCTGATTTATTCTCTGTTCCTGCACTTTCCACCTTCGTATCACAGTGTGCACTGGGTGCCTTCTCGGCAGGTCTCTTTTACAGATGTGATCACATTGTATCGTCATACCCATTTTTATCTAACATTTTGCTATGAAAATTTTCAAACATACAGAAAAATTAACAGGATTATAAAGCAAACCCACTACTCACCACCTACATTCCAGCATTGATAATCTATATTTGCTCTGTCACATATTTATCCATGTAACATTTTTCTATCCGTTTTTTAAAAATAATGCATGTCTAAGTAAGTTGCAGACACTGGTATACTTTGCTTCCCAAAACTTCAGCGTGGTATAGAGTTAGAATATTTGATTACTTAAACAGAATTTTGGTAAAATTCACCATTGCTTTTTACTTGCCTATCTCCTTCACTGAGTTGAAGTGACTGCATCGTATTTGTTCTCTACCCAAAGACGCATGGATAGTAGGAAGTAAATTAACGTTTATTAAGTGAATGAGCTGTTACTTAGCTTCTTGATTCATATACAAAAGTAGTTTTATCACCTCTTGGTCATCTGCTACCCAGAAAATAGTTAGAACACAATTTACATTCCACCTTTCATCAACAAAGGAATTAAGAATTTTCACGTTTGTAATTAGTTGACAAAGTCTCACACTGTCTTTCTACAAAGTCCCACAAGGTGGTGCCCAAATATCTTTTTTCAGACAATAGTCTCTCAAGTTCCATAATGAATCCTGCCTGACTAACTGGCACTGCTATTTGGCATTTTTGAATGTTAGCATAAAAGAAATTATATAATTAAGTAAAAGTTACTTAATGTTAAATAAAATTATATATGTGTAATTCCAGAAACTATAGCTCTGGATATACAATGAAATAATGATTATAATAGGTACCTTATATTTGTGTAGAGTATAATACTATCGAAAGCTTTTTCATGGCTCCACATAGTAAGAAATGAATTTACCTCAAGTCTCTTTCACTTTGTCCATGAATAATTCACCCTTTGTACAAAAAGAACAGAAGGAGAAGAAAACTATTGTACAGGAGAAGCCATGCAATTTAGATGTAACTAAAACCAGAAGACTTTATTAATGCTGGTTTATACAGCATTGTAATGAGTTGACTTGATGTGGGAAAATAAGTTGCTTCATATTCTTAAAACCCTTTTGTTTCAGAAATTTGAGAAAGTTATTAAACATTTTTCTTTCTTGGATATTCTTATTAAATCTCAAATAGACTGACCAAAAAATTCAAATGGGTGTTGAGTTTCTGCAATTTATTTTTTATGCAAATGATGATATCCAACTATGTTACTGGCTGTATTTCCAACAGGTATCAAAAACATGAACCAAGCATTACGGAAATCAGTGTATCAATGCCCAGCTATGCAGACAGATCTGCCCCCAAAAATCTTTCTCTGGTGGAGAAAGTTCTTCAACTAACTCAGGATTCTAAGAAGTGGTGGTCATTGCTTTTGACAACCTAGGCATTAAGATTTACACAGTGAGTGATTAGACTCAAAACATGCTGAAATTTAACCCAAGATTTTCTCTGAGCCATTTGTTACTAAAGTTAAATCCGTATTTTCCAAACATAATTTGCTAGCCATATGTCCTTCTTTTTCTCCTGCTCTGGCACAAGCATGGATGATGCAAAGGCCAAAAAGCTTCATAGAATATTTTAGGGATAAGGAAACATGGCCATGTGATGCACAAAGACCTAAAGTATATTTCCTCCCTGACTCATGTTTGGACCATCAGGTATGTCTTACTACTTGCCCTCTATCTTACCAGCTCTGCAATGGCAGAATTAAATTTAAATAGTCTGTAAATTTTCTTCCAATTCTGCATTTTGCTGCTATTGTTTGTCTCCAAATACAAGAACAATTTAAATATCACGTAGTAGGTAATCAAAGAATTCACCAAGATATGGTATGACACTGTCTAATATCTGAAAGCAAAACCAACTAAATGAAAAATGGAATATATTTTTCCCGTTAAAAGCAGGGTTTAATCAAAGTGTAAATAGATTTAATGTTTTTATTTTTGTGGGCTCCACATCAAAAAGTGAAGGCCGCTCTATCCACTGGCGGAGGAGAATAACTGAAGAAGAAAAGTGAACATTCAAATTTATCTTATAGTAAGACTAGATCAATCTATTTGCAGAGATTTCTTAAAAAGAAAAATTATAAAAATTTCCAGATGGCAACCTGGTTTTTTTTTTTTTTTTTTGGTGGGGGCTAAAATAAACAATAGGGAAAGAAGAAGTATTAACATTAAGTAAGTACATTAGAGAAAGAGTTTATTAGTCCTGAGATTGGTACAAGGGAATTGATTCCGTCACTGTGGTTTGGAAGACTATGTGTCGCATATGTAACACAATTATTCAAGTTGGGGACCAAGTGAAAATCACACAGCAAGAAATATTAGGGAATGAACATTATAAAAAACAATTGAGTCAGTATTTCTGTGAACCTAAAAGAGCTCTTTAAAATAAATTTTATTAAAAGTAATAACAATTAAAAAAAGTAGAGTGACTATGGAAGGCTCAACTCAATTAAAATTTGGTGAGGGGAGGAGTCCCACTGTTCCAGACTTAAGCAACGCCACCTATCCTACATTTTATTGCCAAAGGTAATTTTCATTTTTAAATTGTCTTTGAATGCTTTCAATCTTTCCGTTTGTTGATAAATAAGATCAATACCATTCTGACATATGCTATGGTTTGGATATTTGACCTTTCAAAACTCATGTTTAAAATTTGACCTCCAATGCTGGAGGTCGGGCCTAATGGGACTTGTTTGGGTCACGGGGATCTCTCTTGAATGGCTTGGTGCCATCCTCACAGTTATGAGTGATTTCTTGTCTATTAGTTCCTATGAGAGCTGGTTTTCAAAAAAGAGCCTGGCAATCCCCCCTTTCTTCCTTTTTTGAATTTCTCTGACTTCACATAATAAAATTTTCTCAGATATGTAAGTCCTAATAGACTTTGACCCCTTTTAAATGATCCTAGGATCTGAAAATGTCATTCCTCCTAAAAGAAAGATCTTGGCAGTAGTAGTAAGTCTTGTTAGAGCCAATATAGATTCTGCTATGGTAGAGTACTAAAAAGTATTGGAGAAAGTTAAAAAAAGATTTTCTGTCTAGTAGGGCTTTGGAGAAAACCAATCTGTTTGTTGTGTCATAGTCCTCAGGTGATTGATGGATACTAAAAAAATACTTCTAATAATTATTCATTTAGCAATATGTGTTGCATGCTTACTCTGGGCTATCTACAGTAGTAAGAACTATAGTGTGTTTCTTCTCAAAGACTTCACTATAGAACAACTGTCAGAAGGGCAAGGGCTCCAAGTTGCCTTGTTCTAGTCATCATGGTTATCCATGTTCTCCCATGTGGTCTGGTGTGCTTCCAGAGGAATGTGAATTTAAGATAGTCCTTCAGGATTAACACTGCAGAGGAAGGGGTGTGTAGGCCAGACTCCAACCCCTACAAGTTTTAATCAAAACAACTCCCACTTTTCTTCCCTCCAGGAATTACTTGTTTTCTTCTTCTTTTGTTTTTGTTGTTGTTGTTGTTGCAGTTTGGCCTGGGTTGGGTTCAAACTTGCCACCCTTGGTATATGGGGCCAGCACCCTACTCATTGAGCCACAAGTGCCACCCACCTGTTTGCTTCTTAAAGGTAGCATTATTCTGCATATTGTTAATCTGCCTCAGCAAAGAGAGTTGACCTACTGAAAAAAGCATAGTGCTAAAAAAACCTCCTTGCCCTGTGATTCTCATCTCACAAAAGTAAAAAGCGTGACTAACATCCTCATGCTATTAGGTAAATACTTGGTCGTTCACCAGGCAATTCCACTGTTACTTCTGTAGTCTACCCAACATTTCTTCTGATCCTCAGTTCCTCAAAATCTGCTTTGTGATGAGAGACAAAGAATACACACACATTCACATGGATATTTGATTTAATGAAGTAATATTTGTTTTAAGTGATGCTTAGGGTCAGATAGAACTGAGTTAAAATTTCATTTTGCATTCTCTATCCTTAGCATGACAGTGGGCAAGTTACTGAACTCTTCTCTGCCACCATGTCTGAAAAATGTGAATTCTTACAACACCTACTATAAATACAGAAGGTCCTTGAGTAATTTCATCGTCATTTTGTTATAACATTGATGAGAAAAAAGTCCATTCCTGTAGGGCCCACTGTCTGCATGGAGTTTGCACATTCTCCTGTCTGCATGGGTTTTCACTGATACTCTGGTTTCCTCCCACATCCCATAGCTGTGAACCTCCCGTGACTCAGTATGTCTCCATGGTCCTGGTGTGAGCGAGGGATACTGTGTGTGAGCACGCCCTGCGATGGGCTGCTGTCCTGGCTGGGCTGAGCACCTGACCTGCACCCTGAGCTGCTGAAAGAGGCTTCAGCCATCTGCTACTCTGAACTGGAATAAGCAAGTAAATCAATATGTTACTTGCTTTTAAAAATTAAACTACACACCTTGATTCTGGATACTTGTTTTTACTAACTTTCTTAAATATTAGAAGCATTTTGGGTCTTTATTTAGAATTTTGGTGATGTTTTTGTGACCAGAAACGTTCTTAACTCTTGTCTGTATCAGTTAGCCTGTGGTAAGACGCATTTTGTTATATATCATTTCTCTTAAAGATGTGTTTTCCAGGGGCGGTGCTTGTGGCTCAGTGGGTAGGGTGCTGGCCCCATATACCAAGGGTGGTGGGTTCAAACCTGGCCTTGGACAAACTGCAACAATAACAACAACAAAAATAGCTGGGCAATTGTGGCCGGTGCCTGTAGTCCCAGCTACTTGGGCGGCCTAAGCCCAGGAGTTAGAGGTTGCTGAGCTGTATGATACCATGGCACTCTACAGAGGGCAATAAAGTGAGACCCTGTCTCTATAAAAAAAAAAAGATGTGGGTTCCAAGAATCTATTGATGATGTTAAGTGAAGACTTATAGTATCAATGTGGTTTTGCTTGTGAAGGACTAAGTGAGATAATATATGTGAAGCACTGAGCACAGTACCTAACAGCTTCTAAGTGTTCATGAATTAGAGGGTACTAATTTTTTTTTTCAGATTAATGAGGGTACAAACAATTAGGTTACAATGTTTGCGTTTGTTAGGTACGGTCCCTGTTGTAGTTGTGCCCCACTCCCGAGAGGTGTGTCATATACCCTTACATGTGCCCATTAGTTGGAAGCACACCCAACCCCTTTCCTCCTACCCCCTCCTCTCTCCCCTCCCCCTCGTCCTCCCAGCTTGAATGGAATTGAGATTTTCTCTTATGTGAGCATGTGTTATAGTTCAGCTACTGGCTTCTTATTAGTATTGAGTACATTGGATACTTGCTTTTCCATTCTTGCAATACTTTATTAAAAAGAACATTCCCCAACTCTATCCAGGTTAATGCAAAAGATGTAAAGTCTCCATCATTCTTAGGGCTGAATAGGATTTCATGGTACACATAAACTACAGTTTATTAATCCATTCATTGGGTGATGGGCACTTAGGTTGTTTCCACATCTTGGCAATTGTAAATTGATCTGCAATAAGCAATCTAGTGCAAATGTCTTTATGATAAAATGACTTTTTTTCTTCTGAGTGGACAGAAAAATGGGATTGTGGGATCAAATGGAAGGTCTTTTTTGAGTTCTTTGAGGATTCTCCATACTTCTTTCTAAAGAGGCTGCTTTAGTCTATAGTGCCACCAATAGTGTAAAAGTGTTCATTTCTCTGTGCATCTGCAGCTTTGGGACTCAAGGCTATTATTATTATAACAAGGAAATCTCTTAACCTTAAAATTCCTAAGAAAGTTGGTTTTAAATAATTATAGCATGAGCATTTATATTGCTTTCTTTGATGATTTTGCTATTCTTTCAGAGGCAGTACATAGAGACAACTGTCTGTTAGCTGTTTAGGGATTGAGTAGCTTCTTGGCAGTACATTTTATAGGATAAACATTGAAATAATATGGGCTGTAAGCACAAGGTAGAATATAGGAAAAAAGAGACTGGAACAACCAGAGTGACCTCTTTTCCTAGACAGAGACTTCAAAATATAGTAGAATCTCTGTAAGTTGACCACCCAAGGACTATAACAAACTGGTCAACATACAGAGGTGGTTAACATAAAAAACTATGCCTGCGGTACCAATATGGTCTATGAAAATTAGGTCAACTTAGGAGGTGGTCCATATACGGAGGAGGTCAGCTATGGAAGTTCTGCTGTATTGGATATCATAAACCTATCTCTTGTGATATAATTTGAAAGGATCTTAATAAATAATTAAATCCACTGCCTTATTTTATAAGTGGGAAACTGAGGTCCCTGTAGAAGTTAGGGGGCAGAACCAGGACTATATTCTGATAACTCTCCCTCTTCCTTTCCAATGTCGTTGTTTGATTGCTATCTGGAAATTCATCTAGTGAACCAATTCTACTGTCAAGAGATCCAGCCCTTGTAGATAAAATTCAGAATCCCCTGGTAGGCATCCAATGAGATGGTCATATATTTCTCACAATCATATGAGAGGAAGAGTCGTCTAAGTATAGTCCTGATTCAAAACTGGATGTTAAGTATATATAGGTTTATTATTATGAAAAATTTCAAAAATCACAGAGACTAGCATAATGACCCCCTATATACTTATCATCCAGTTTCTTTTCTTTTTTTTTTTCCTAGAGATAGTCACTCTTTGTCACCCTCAGTAGAGTGCCATGATGTCACACAGCTCACAGCAACCTCCAACTGCTGGGCTTAGGTGATTCTCTTGCCTCAGTCTCCCGAGTAGCTGGGACTACAGGCACCCGCCACAACATCCAGCTATATTTTTTTCTTGTTGTCGTTGTTGCAGTTTGGCTGGGGCTGGGTTTGAACCCGCCACCCTCGGTATATGGGGCCGGGGCCCTACCCACTGAGCCATAGGCACCACCCTTATCATCCAGTTTCAATAATGACGAACATATTTACCTCTTTTGAAAAACAGTTTCAAATTTGAATCTGATGTTATTTATCCTCATTCAGAATGTGTTTAGAACTAATATCTTGGAGTGCATTTCCCAGGTACAGAAATGTAGGAATAAAAAGAGGACAACATGGTGGAAAGAGGGAATCTGAACACACACTCAAAATATAGAAAATTTGCTCGAGTTGTTTTTATAAAGGTTTGGAAAGCACAGTCTTCTTCTGAAAGGACACTGTTCCTTTAAATTGCTTACTGATCCCACCCAGATCTTGCACCTTGGCCAAATGCCTGGCCACTCTTGCTTTAACTTAGTTTAATAAATATGAATAAAAAAGATCGCAAAAGATCCAAAAGCAAAGACAATTTTTATTTCTTACAGGACAAGCTCAAATAGCTAATTTTGTCTCCAACAGTTGGCATTTACTACCAGTCTGTAATTCCTGTTTCACAAACTTTATAAGGTAAGAGTAACTGCTTTGTTTTAGTCACTTGGAATCAGATAGGACTAATTAGGAACTGTGGAAGACTAAATAAGTTTACATACTTAGTAGGTAAAAAAAAGCTTGTCAAAATTTTGTTATCCTCTTTCATTACTTTAAATCAATTATCAGAAAATATATTATTAAGGTGTAGAAATTAAAAGTTCATTTTAATTTCATTGAGAAACTAGTCTACTAAAACAGTCTACTGTCTAGCATTTCAATGATGTTACTATCTTCTGGAGCATCTTTTTCTTAATCTGGAACAAGTTTTTAAATCCAGGATTAACAATAGAGTACTTTATAACTGCTGGTTTGGCCTTTTGATAAAATCTTCAATCATTCTGTCTTCATGCAGAAACAAATGGGAAACGAACAGTGCAAGTAAAATTTGTAAACTGCTGAAAGATAATTTTGTTTAAGAAAAATCATAAAATAGAAAGTCTTAGATTTACTGATTCTAATATTTGCTCAAAATAAATTTGAGGCAAAAAGGCAAAAATCTGGCATTTGGTTACAGATTATTTCTACATTTATAAAACTTTAACTTATAGTAAACACAGAGGTTTTAAAGTTCTTTCAATTAACTAATGCCATTTTTTCCTGAAAGCTGTTTTGCTCATATATGACATATGAAAGAAAGAAAGGTGAGAATTATTAAAAACTGAGACAAAACAAAACATGGTAAAAGTGATTAGAAATGCATGGGTTCAAGATCCAATCTAATAAGGAAGAAAGAGATTTCAGGAAGGCAGCAGAACTACAGAACTAAAGAGAATTCAGTAGAAAGGTATGAGTGTCCTCTGGCTAATATTGGCAAACGGAAAGGAATACCAAGACATTGGTTTAGAAGGGCTAGATAAAAAATATCAGAGCAGATAGTAATATGAGATGCTGTGATTATTGCTAATGAATAAGTTATGTTTGTGAACTTATCTATAGGAGTTGAGTTATGAATTCATGATTATATGCCCAGAAAACTATGTGAGCAGGTGCTTAGTTTGGAGAAAAAATAAGTCTATATTTAAAGTCAGCCTTCCCCAAGGTGTGTCTCATTCTACAAATGAGAAGAAAGTGGCTCTCTTCTCAGGGTCCTGTATGGGAGTCACCGTTTTTAGGTTTTTAAATAGTTGCTTGATCATGTAGCTTGTAAAATCTTGTTTGTTCTCAATGAAATTCAATTCTTTGTTCCAGAATTTCTGAAAAATTTTTTTATGGTATGAACTCAACAAGAAAATTCATCTGTAACACTAGGGATATGGTGTTATTCCTTTTCCCTCTGAAAATGGACCAGCAGCTGTGTTTTTCTATGTAGGCTTGTCATTACACTCATATTATCCTTCTGTATTCTCCTTGGTCAACAGGGGGATAAGTTGAGGAGGGGTGTCTTTGTGTATTCTACTTCCACAGCATGTTTCTTGTTTTTGTTTTTAATACTCAGCTGTTTTTACATCTTAGTATACCTGGTCTATAGATCACTTGGCTTTTGTCCCATTTTGCTTGATGCACTTGCTAGCTGAGATGCTTGGTCCTACTGATTCAAAGTTCTCTTAATAAGCCAGATGATGCTATTTGAGGAGCAGACTATTGTATAAAGCTATCCATTGGTCTACCACCAACCCAACAGCTTGGTTTCCCTTTGAGGTTTATCCATCTGGCATGTATGAAAAAGTCAATCTCCCATCTCAATCCTCACTGCCTTTGCATATTTTTCCATCCTCTATTCAGAACGTGGAAAAATCTTGCTCATGATTTCCCAATTCCCCATCCTTGACGGCAAGGTGCCAAAGAAAGAGAATGTCATTCCTTTTCCAGAACCCTTGAAGTCAATTAAGTTTAAACAGGCAAGCATTTTCAAACCATGCTTGATATGGGTTCAATATAAGCTTTCTTGCTCCCATTCTCTTGGGACTACTGAAGTAGCAACCCATGAGACTTCCCTTAATGGGGGCAGTCTGTGTGTTTCAAAGTCATCTGGTGTCTAGTGGAGCATACTAACTGTTGGTGGCTGAGGATTTTAATACAGAATTAGATGCCGAAAAATATTTCACAGGGCTGTTCAGAGGGCATGCTTCTTCTTCTTCATTTTTTTTTTTTTTTAAAGACAGAGTCTCACTTTGTTGCCCTTGGTAGAATGCTGTGGCATAGCTCACAGCAACCTCCAGCTTTTGGGCTAGGACAATTCTCTTGCCTCAGCCTCCCGAGTACTTGGGACTACAGGTGCCCGCCACAACGCCCAGCTATTTTTGTTGTAGTTGCCACTGCTGTTTTAGCTGGCCAGGCCCAGGTTCGAACCCTAGACCTTCAGTATATGAGGATGACGTCCTACCCACTGAGCCACAGGTGCCGCAAGGGCGTGCTTCTTGACTTCAAATTCTATCTCTATCTATTAGTTCTTCCAGCTGACAATGGGAAGAAAAGTGCTGTTTTTAGGCAAATCTGTTATTTTTGCTTTCACATTTTTTTCATTCATTGGAGATGCAGCTGCAATCCAGTTTGGGTCCTTGGTAGAGAAAAAGTTTCCAAAGCAGAGTAGATATGAGAAATGGTATTCTCTGGAAACAGAGGGCAATTTAATTTTTGCCTTGAACTCTGAATGCTCTGAAGTTGTGTGTGGAATTTTAAGAAATGGTAGTGGTTATCTATAATTCTGCAAGATACTGCATTTGTCAGGAATCAGTTATAATGCAGATAAATTAAATGACCAGGTAGCAATTCACCCTGCAAGACCCACAAATTTCCAAACAGTCCTTGTGATTGAACCACAGTCACCAAATAGAGAGGCACTGAAATGTTTTTAAATGCTTCTCCCCACTCTGCTTATGACAATCTAATTAGAAATTAAGGATCCTTGAATATACTTCCTCAAAAACATAGAAATATTCACTAACAAATGGTCACCATGCCATGATTTAATTGGATTAGGAACTTTTAAAATCTCAAGGTGAATTTTTTTAAAGAAATAGAATGAAAACTCCTTTCTCTAGTCACAGTCTACTTTTCAACTCTGCCAGCTTGAAATTAAAAACAGCAAACATTATATCTTATTAAAATATTTGTAACTTATGTTTCTATTAAAGGTGCTACAAAGCAGATGATTTTTCACCACCTACCATAATGTGGAAGAGACGCGTTGTCTTCTGTCTCCTGCTTTTGCCAGCTTTTATGAATCAAGCAGTAAATGGACAAAGAAAGAAAGGATCAAAGCCAAATTTACTTGCAAGGAAATACCTGCAGGGTAAAAAAAAAACTTCTGTTTTTGTTTAAAATTTTTAGTTTTAGCTTGTTAAAACACTGGTGTGAATTTTTCTAAATAGCATTTGATGTAAATAGCAAACCACATATACATGTGATGTTCTTTTTAAATAAATTTATGACATTATCATACATCTTACATATTTATAGCACATGTTAGTTTTTAGAGCACTTGTGCATTTATTACCTCATTTGAGCCTCACAGTAACCTTGTCAAATAGGCAGGACAGCCATGCATATTTTAAAGAAATTGAGGCCCAGCGAGGTTCAGTGGCACACATAATAGGATGGGAAAATTGACCAGTAAGATGCATAGTTAGGACTCAACTCAAGTCTCTGTATTGAATTTTCTTTTCTCCTTATTCTTGCTACAATGTGTGTAGTCCCTCGATTTCAAGAAAGTTAAAAACAATAACAACAACAAGAATAAAAAAACAAAGTGGTATTCACCAATATGACATACAATCCGAAAATTAGAGTATTATTTGCTTCTAGACAACTTGGCAATGTTGCCCAGTGTTTATTGGATTTTAATAATGTGCTGCCTCTCCTTTCTCTCCCATTTTAAATGGATTTAACATTGTGAAGATGTTCAGAATATATGATATTTTGTTTGCTTTTAATTTGCATGATTTTACAAGGGGAAAAGAATTTATAAACTTGGAAAGAGATTTAGTTCTTTACAATTTAAGCCTCATCTCCAAGGTATCTCTCTTATTCATTTCACTCAAAACCCAAGCTATACACAATACACCATCTCAGGGCTTTCCTTATGCATAGCTATTTCACAAATAGGGACAATTATTTTGCTTAACCTATTTGTTCTATTTCAGACTCCGTTTGCTCCATAGATATTGTCTTCATCGTGGACAGCTCTGAAAGTTCTAAAATTGTTCTCTTTGATAAACAGAAAGATTTTGTGGATAGCTTGAGTGACAAGATTTTCCAGATAACTCCGGATCGCTCTTTGATATATGACATCAAACTGGCAGCCCTTCAGTTTAGCAGCTCTGTCCAAATTGATCCACCTTTTTCTTCTTGGAGGGATCTTCAGACTTTTAAGCAGAGGGTCAAGTCTATGAATTTCATTGGGCAAGGTACCTTCTCTTATTATGCCATCTCCAATGCCACCAGACTACTTAAGCGAGAAGGACATAAAGAGAGAGTGAAAGTGGTTTTGTTAATGACAGATGGCATTGACCATCCAAAGAATCCAGATGTTCAAGGAATTTCTGAAGATGCCAAAACTTCAGGCATATCATTTATCACCATTGGGCTTTCCAGTGTTGTCAATGAAGACAAACTTCGTTTGATATCTGGGGATTCATCCAATGAACCCATTCTACTGTTGAGTGATCTAGCCCTTGCAGATAAAATTCGGGATCGCTTGGTAGGTACCCAATCTGATAATAACATTGGTATTTTGGTTACAAATTCTGTAAAGAAAGATACTGGGTCAAAAAGATTTTAAAAAATAGAATTCATGTGGGAAGTGGAAAGAAGTATCTTTCTGCATTAGTCTCTTTCCACTTCCTTGACAGTTTACACTAGGCAAACTGGGAAGTACCAACCTCATTCTCTGGAATTGGTTTTCCATCTGTGTTTGGAGGCAGTGCTGAGAGCTTTGGAAGGATTACTTTCCAAGCATACACCTTGGACCCTTGTTTATACCTTCTAAGATCTTGAACATTGCCGGCTTATAGTCAATTTGTGCCCAACTTTTGGTTTACTGTATTTGTACTAAATTGGTCGTTCCCCATTTCGTATCTGAAGAAACATTTTTTGACTCTCTGTCTCATTTATCGTCGCATTACACTACTCAAGACAAGTCTCATAGAAGGCTAATTCTTTAAATCATCTAGTTTCTTCAATGTTAAGCTCATCCAATTTAAAATCATCTGCAACCTTTAGTCAACCATCAATCTTTCCCATCACATTAATTAGTCCCACTCCATTGGTCTGATGAGCTTTTCTCTGTTTCTCAGCTGTGTGTGAGGACCTCTTCTTGCTATTTTGTGAAACACGTGCAAAGCAATCAAAATGAAATCCTTGTTCATAGCATCTCTTAAGGCAGAAACTCCTGGAGATAAACTGGTTGGTTTGTTGAGTGTTAAAAGTTGTTTTTCTTTAAAATACTGATTTCTTTGACTTCCCAAGAAAGCAAGGCAGACATGTCCTTTAGGTACTGGGCATTTCCTGTGGTTGTTGTCCATAGGTTGCAAAGAAAACTCAGGCCCTCCTTTGGAGTTTGTTTTGCTTCTTTTGTCCTTTCCTCCAGCCCTTCCCCAGTATTACTCTAATCTCTTTACCCTCGGTTGTTCGCTGTTATCCAAATAATAGCTATCAGATGTTGAGTACTCTCTGTGTGTTAGGCATTGCTTGGACCACTTTGCATATTTATTTTCATTTTCATATTTCATTGATTGACACAATCCTACACGATGTAGGTAATTTTATTATCCCCATTTTACAGCTGGAAAGTTAAGGCCAGCAAAGACTCCAGAATCTGCATGCTTAACCCTGTAAAGACATATTGAGAGAGGAAATAGTAACTATTTTTTTTAAGTCGTTTCAATCAGAACTGTTCTGAAGCAGTTAAGCAACTTCCTACAAAGTTCCCATTGTTGCTAACCTTTTCTCCTTGGAGACTGAGGGTAGATGAGAGAGTTCTGCCTAGAAGGGAGGTTGAGAGGATGAGCCCAGGGGGCTTGAGGTGAGCGCTTTTCCTGAGCAGCTCTTGGGCGTGAAAGGAATACACGCAGTGGTGCCTGGCTAACACCCCGCCCTGTCTGTACTGTGGTACTTTAAGGGGTCCTCACCACTGGACTTACACCAGGAAGTTCCCAGCACGTGCAGAAGAGAATCCTAGGGATGTGATTGTGTGTGGGCTGTTCTCTACTTCTCTATCTTCAGCCTGAGTGTGAGAAGCACTGATCGTGGAAAAGGTACAGGGTAGGCAAATTTGTTTGCTCCTAGTTTGGCCAAATTTGTAAGCTCAGGATATTTGTAGTCCCTCCAGACACACTCTTGCTGACAGCAGGGGCCCTTGGTGGTAGATTGGAAGCAGGACTGTTTGTTCCTGGACAACACAGAAAATGACCAAAGGCACTGTTCTTCCTTAGCATCCTGTGATTTCAGCTTGTTTGTTCAGATGGAAGCTCAGTGAATAAGTCACTTCTTAGAAGGTACTTTCCAAACACTTCCAAATTCTCAATATGCTCTTTAAAGAATGTTCCACTAAGTTGCAGTGTTTTAAGTTGCCATCATGTAGGAGGCAGAACTCGAATCTTGATGAAATCATTGGAAAATTCCTTATCTAATCCATTTCTATTAATTACATCAGTAGTTGAGTTTAACTTTTTATTTTGAAATGATTATGTAGTTGACTTTTTAAAATAAATTAATTAGATATAATTTGAGTATAAAACTGCATCTACTTAAAGTGTATAGTTTAGTGAGTTTTGACAAATGTGTACATTCCTGTACCCACCAACATAATTAGGATAGAGAATATTTTTTATCACCCTCGCCAAGGGTTTATTTGTGACCCTTTGTAATATATTTCTCCTTTGCTCCTGAGCCACTGACCTGGCTTTTGTTATTCTAGATTAGTGTACCATTTCTAGAATTTTACATACATAACCTCACATAGTGTGTACTCTTTTGGTGTCAGGTGTTGAATTTAATAGCTATGATTGTCCAGAATAAATAGATTTTGGAAGAGCCAGGACAAATCAAGAAATCATTGACGTTCTTTGATACTTCCAGTAAGTAGGAAGTATTATGTAAGAATCCTATGAAAATGTTTTGGTTCTGAATTACTCGGAGAGACCTGATGATTCCAAATTGCTGTTATATAAAATATTTTTATTCTTGTTTTATTATAATGTAAGAAACAAATTCAACCCAATGTCCTGGGTATATTACTCAATCCTTTAGAAAAGAAAGAGTATGTGAACATTCAAAAAATATTTTTTCCTCTATTGTCTCTGGTATTAAATATTTAAAAAGAGGCAAATTTATTTCTCTTTCAGAATAATGTTTTTTTTTGAGACAGAGTCTCACCCTGGGGAGAGTGTCATGGCATCATTACTCACAGCAACTTCAAACTCTTAGACTTAAGAGTTCCTCTTGCCTCAGCCTCCTGAGTAACTGGGACCATCGGCGCCCCCCACAATGCCCA
This sequence comes from Arctocebus calabarensis, assembly GCA_963573935.1. Classification (NCBI taxonomy): domain Eukaryota; kingdom Metazoa; phylum Chordata; class Mammalia; order Primates; family Lorisidae; genus Arctocebus; species Arctocebus calabarensis. The sequence continues at coordinate 35,921 of CAUYON010039255.1, read as the reverse complement.
GCTAGTTGTCCCTATTTTTAGTAGAGAAAGAGTCTCATTCTTTCTCTTGCTTAGGCAGGTCTCAAACTCCTGAGCTCAGTCGATCCGCCTGTCTCAGCCTTCCAGAGTGCGAGGATTACAGGCCTGAACCCCCGTGCCTGGCCTGAAGAATCTTTAGAAAACACAAGTTTAAGGTAGTCCTTCCCTCAAATGCCAAGAAGGGGTCAACTTGATAATTTCTATATCATTTTTAGACTCCTACACTTTATTAATGTATTAGTTATGATCAACTTCCCACTTTTTCCAGACTTCCTTTGTTTAGAGCCTTATTTCTGTTTCAGATTTTACAACGGGTATTCGGCTACTATATTAAGCTGCAAATCTTTTTGTCATCTGTTTGTTACCCTTGCCTGCCACGTGCTTTGCTATCATTCTATTTCCTGGGAAGCCAGCAACCTTGTTCATTCCTCCCATTTCCTCTGTCTCCTTCTTGTAGCATTGACCTTATACTCATTTACAAAATTTGCAGTTCCATTTTAGCCTTCTCCTTTCACACAAAAATCTGAATCCACTAATAAAATTCTGAATGCCTTTTCTTTTGCTCTATTGAGGGCCTTTTCCTATTTCTTATCCTTCTTATGGAAACTCAAGCATCCACCTAGTCTGTGATCACACATCCCTTCCCTCAGCTTTGACCGTGTTCCGGGAGCTGTTCTCACAGCCTGCTGCCCTCCCTATGTGGAAGCCCTCACCACTGCCAAGGTCTCCAGCTCTGTCCATGTTGGACCTTCCGGCCACTCCCTTTCAATGCTCCTCCCTGCTTTCTTTGTCTTATTGCCCACACTAGTCTTTATGACTTGTTTCTTCATAAACTTTGACATATAGAACAGCATACCATCAACAAATCAGTCCTTTGCATTCCTCTCTACAAAATCATCCAGAAAACCCACCTATTCCAAGAAACCATCTTGTTACCAGCTCTCTCCCTCTTCCCCCAGCCAAGGACCTCCTTCCTACACTGTTTGCTGTGTGTTGTCCTCTGTCCCCAGGGCTTATAGGCTATAAGTGCCCTCAGGGGTGGTGCTTTGTTCTTTGTTTGAAACAGCCTTATCTATTGTGTAGTTTTGAGTCCATTTTTGTTTCCAGAGAAATATAAATTCCAGAAAACACAAAAATCAAATGAGTTCTAAAAATAAGTGGTTTTTTTGTGTCGTTATGGTTATAAGCCTTATGACACACATTTTGAAAGAGCAATGTAGCAAAGAAGAAATAATTGAGTTTTCAAAGGAAGAGCTGAAAAATAAGTGTGGAATTACACATCAGGCACAGTAAGAACTAACTTCATGAATTTACAAACGGATTAGGATATTGCTTATCGTAAAAGGGTTGTAACGTGACAAAATTTTACATTTTTCTATCTTTCAGTAGTTTTTCTAAATATTTAAGTTGAATTATTAGTTGTTTCATTGCTTCTCTTGAACTCCTTTCAGATTCCTTTTCCATTTCTCACCTCCCCCAGAGGAAACCACCTTTCGGATGTGGTTTAAAATATTTTAAATGTTTTCGTAATTTGTATCATATTGTATGTACCCTTCACAACTAGTGTTTTGGCTTCTTATTTTTAGAATGCATGGTGAAATGTTCAGAACCAATGCATCCACTTTAACTGCTAAATACTATTTAATTTATTGATCTATTCTACTATTTGTGGATATTTTAATTATTTCCAATATTTTTACCATCAAAGACAGTGGATACAGGGCAGCACCTGTGGTTCAAAGGAGTAGGGCTCTGGCCCCAAACGCTGGAGGTGGTGGGTTCAAACCCCGTCCTGGCCAAAAACTGCAAAATAAAACAAAACAAATCAAAACAAACAAAACAGTGGATACTGAAATGCACAAGTGCAAGAATTTCTCTAGTGTGTGTCTAGAAGGGACAGCAGGTAAAAACAAGGACTGACCGTCTTGGGCAACCTAGAGATAAGGCATACACATCTGCAGCTTTGTCAGCATAGCCAGCTGTTCCTCAGGGGGCAATGCCATTTTCACTGAGTCTGTCAGTCTAGCTCCTATTTCTCCACATGTCCTACTAGCGCTTATAGATACAAGTTTGTCATCTGCCTTCAGCCTGGATTTATATTGGCTGGTCATTTCAAAATCATTTGGTGGGAGAGAATGATAGGTGAGATGCTACATTTTGTTGGGTAGCACCTGTGGCCAGAGTTTTATAGCTCCTGAGACCATGTGGTCAAAATTTCCCCCTTTTAATATATGGGGAAAAGTTACCTGGAAGGATTTCATGATTTGCCCAAGGCCACATAGATATTTAATGATTGAAACAGGCTGAAAACCCAGATGACACTTAATTCCTAACCTATTTTTTCACTGTTAAATCATTAGAGCCATTTAAAGCATTTAGTTATCTTTCCTCTGTATAATTAGTTTGTATGAAAATAACGGTGAAATAAAAATAAAACTAAAGATATATGAAGTCCTTTATAAAGTTACATCCTCTACATTTTATTTAACATCCTCCTTAGAGCCTTCATTTTTAGTATTTTGTAACAAACAGTTCAGTGCTTGTCCCTTCATCTTTCTAGCGTATCATATATAAATTTCCCCTTCAGATTCAATCATAAGTCACTAATTTGAATATAATGTCTACCTTTAGAGAGTGCTAATTCCATCTGTAAATACATGTTCATTTTTTCCCAGTGTTTGACTTCTGACATGCCCTCTCGAGCACTTCTCATACAACACTCCACTGAGCTAACGCGTGGTGCGAGGCCTAGGTGTTGGACAAAAACAAGATTATAACATTTCTGTAAATGCAAAATAGTTTTGAAAACCATTCTGGCTAATTCCTTCCTGTGTGGGCACTGAAAATGGTCAGGAGGCTCAGCCCAAGCTCATAACCATGGTCAAGTCACCACTGTGGAACCTGGTTTCCTTACTGTTAAACCAGTGGTTGAACTGATTGACTTGTCCGTCTCCTTTCTATTTTCTTTTCTTTTTCGTAGTGATCACTTTTTATTTGAAAGGTTTATTTTTCTTTTGTAGAATTTAATTTTTTCCCCTACGCAAGTTATAAATGTGGGTCCCTTTTTACATAAGTGGTGAGTATTGTTGTGGCCTGTTCAATTTTTTTTTAACCAAAATATTTGATACTATTCATGATACTGTTAAAGTTTACTGTATCCCATGTTTTGATATGTTGTGTTTTCATTTTCATTTCTCTTGAGAAATTTTTTAATTTCCTTCTTCATCTCCTCTTTGACATGCAGGAGCATATTGTTTAACTTCCATGGGTTTGTATATTTTCCAATGTTTCTCTTGTTATTGATTTCTAGTTTTGTTCCATTTGGGTGTTAGAAAATACCTGGTATGTTTTAAATAGTTTTGAATTTTTTGAGACTTGTTTTGTGGCCTAATACATGGTATGTCCTGGAGAATGAGCCATGAGCTGAGGAGAATAATGTGAATTCTGCAGCTATTGGATGAAATGTTCTGTAAATATCTGTTAGGTCTACAGTGCAGATTAAGTCCAAGGTTTCATTGTTGATTTTCTGTCTATATCATCTGTCCAACACTAAGAATGGAGTGCTGAGGTCTTCAACAATTGCAGTATGATGGTCAGGGTCTAATCTCTCTTTAACTCTGATAATATTTGTGTTGTATATCTGGGTGCTTCAGTGTTGGGTGCATATATACAGGATGGCCATAAAGTTCATGTGCAACTTAATATAGTTTCCAATTTTAAATTGCACACGAACTTTCTGATCACCCTATATTTAGAATTGTTATATTCTCTTGCTGAATTGACCCCTTTATCATTATGCGATGACCTTCATTGTCTCTTTACAGTTTTTGTCTTGGAATCTATTTCATCTGATAGAAGTATAGCTATTCTTGCTCTTATTTGCATGGAATATCTTTTTCCATTCCTCTATTTTCAGTCTATGTGTGTCTATATGAGAAATGTGTTTCTTACAGACATAATATAGTTAGCACTTGTGTTTTTATCCATTTCAGCCCTTATATGTTTCTTGATGAGAGATTTTAGTCCATTCATATTTAATGTTATTATTATTTATTTGTTTTAATGTTACTATTGATAGGTGAGGACTTACTACTGCCATGTTGTTATTTGATTTCTGGTTGTTATGTGGTCCTCTCTTTCTTCCTTCCTTCCTGTCTTCCTTTGTTAAAAGTGATTTTTCTCTGGTAGTGTGTTTTCATTTGCTTTTTGTGTGTGTATTTCTGTTGCAGGATTTTTTGTTTTGAACTTACCATGAGGCTTACAAAAACAATTTTATAACCAGGTATTTTAAACATATGACAACTTTCTGCATACAAACAAACAAATAAAGAGAAATCTAACAGAAATTCTACCCTTTAGCTCCATCCTTCACCACTTTTGGCTTTTTAACTTTTTGTTTTTTCTATCTAGATCTTTTTAGACTATCTAACTGTGCTATTGTTATTTTTGATAGATTGTCTTTTAGTCTTCCAACTCAAGATAAAAGTTTTTTTTTTTTGAGACAGAGGCTCACTATGTTGCACTCAATAGAGTGCTGTGGCATTACAGCTCACAGCAATCTCAAACTCTTGTGCTTAAGCAATTTTCTTGCCTCAGCCTCTCAGGTAGCTGACACCTGTAGTCCCACAATGGGCACCTGTGGTCCCAGCTATTTGTTGTTGTTGTTGAGGTTGTCATTGTTGTTTAGTAGGCTCAGGCCAGGTGTGAACTCGCTAGCTCAGGTATATGTGGCCTGAGCCCTAACCATTGAGCTATGGGCGCTGAGCCAAGATATAAGTGGTTTATTCATAGTTACATCACCATTACAGAAATATTCTATTTGTGTCCTTACTGTTACCAGTGAGTTATATGAACATGTACCTTCAGAAGATTTCTTTTATTTATTTATTTATTTTTAAAATTTCTAAGTAATATAAGGGTACAAATCAGAAGATTTCTTATTATTTAATAATGCCCTTTTCTTTCTGATTGAAGAACTCCTTTTAGTGTTTCTTGTAGGATAGGTCTGGTGTTGATGAAACCCCTCAGGTTTTGTTTGTCTAGGAAGGTCTTTTATTTCTCCTTCATCTGTGAGGGATATTTTTGTGGGATATGATATTATAGGGTTAAGGTTTTTTGCCTTTAGCACTTTGAAAATGTCATGCCACTCTCCTCGACCGTAAGGTTTCCACTGAGAAGTCAGCTGCCAGAGGTAATGGCGTGCCTTTATATTTTCTTTTTTCTTGTTTTGCTTAGGTCCTTTCCTTTATCTGTGACCTTGGGGAGCTTGATTATTAAATGCCTTGAAACAGTCTTGTTTGGGTTAAATCTGCTTGGTGTGTATGACCTTCTTGTCCTTGAATATGGATATGTTTCTCTGGGTTTGGAAAATTCTGTGTTACTATTTCTTCGAATAAGCTTTCTATCCCAATCTCTCTCTCTCTACCTCTTCTTTAATACCTATAACTCGTAGATTTGCTCTTTTGAGGCTACTTTCTAGATCTTACAGGCATGTTTTAGTCTTATTTATTCTTTTTTCTGTCAGGCACTGGTCAGGCTGTAGCTATTGGTATCTCACATGCGCCCCAAGTCCACTGGCTCTAAGCTAGCAGAGCCATAGAAATTACCCAAGGACTGTAGCCCTTGTGTCCTGACTACCTTTTATGAACATAGTCCAGGCTCCAGGTAGCTTTTTATCAGCCAGTAGTGGGACTAGTTGGAACTTGGGCTTCAGGGCAGAGGTCTTTCTTCTGGCCAGGCTGGTAAAGGTGCTCATGTGCTTCCTTATGGCCAGGCTGGTTAAGGTGCTGTTTCATGGGCACTGGCAGAATTCTGCCCTGTGCTATGCTCCCGTGTGCCATGGTAGCCCTGAGTTTCGATTCAAAGCCCCACAGTCACTTTACTCTCCCTTCTCTGGCTATATAGATTCTCTCCACTCAGTGTGCTGATGTAAACACTGCCAGGGGGATCATCTAGGGTGGAATAGTGAGGATACATGTAACCTTCTGGATCCTTGAGTATGACCTTTTGACTGAATCCAAATTTCACAGAACAAGTCCTTTAACAAAGGGATGTTCTGTGATGTTCGGATTCAGTCAGGGTCCATACTTGGGGATCTACACATGTGGCCTTGAGCCCGCAGGCTCCCCACCCTTGTAAGGAAATGACGATTGCCTTGTCTGCCCTCTTCAGTGCTTCTTTCCTTGATGGAATGTTGAAACCAGGTAGTATGATTGCTCATCTGATTTTTGGTTCTTCTGAAGGTGCTTGCTTACGTGAGTAGATGTTGACATAGGTGTTCAAGCTGAGAGGCGATTACTAGAAGTTTCTCTTTGGTCATCCTGCACCACACCCCTCTTCATACTGTTAAAATGTAAAAACTGCATATCTTTTTCTTATTCTGAACTTTTGTGAAGTATCAGATGTGAGGCTCTTCAAACTTCAAATATAAATCCATTTCTCCTAGTGATCTCCTTTGGAATCTTTGTCCTCGCTAATCCAGATCATCTCAGAAAAATGACATGTGACTTTCTGATTTTCTCTGAGTTTTAATATGATTTTCTAAAGCTCATTAACATTTCATGAAATTATGACTATAAAATTAATGTTTCGATGCTGAAAAATAAATGCATGTATATATGCATAGGGATGGAAAAAATAGAAAATGCACAATTTTATATTTTGCCTCAGTTTTTGTAAATTAAAGAAGTTTCTCATTATGACTGATTAAGTTTGTAACCAAATTACAGAGGTTATAGAACTGATAAAGGAAACAAAAAATAAAACATAGGATGCAATAAGATAAAATTCCTAGAAAATATACATTAATTTTTAATGTTAGTCATATCATCTATTATTCCATGGCTCAGAGTGATCTCAGGGTGGTTGGCTGGCAGTCTTTATTGCTTTCATAAGGTTAAAAAGGCTGAATTGCAATTTCTCTTGGAAATTGCATATCCCATGAGGAATAATTAAGAGTAATAAGTAACTGGAAGGAGAACCATGAATTGAGTTAATGCTTCATTCTTTTTTCTTTCTAGGATATCTTGTTTAAAAAGAAGGTAAGCACCACATGCTTTGATTACTATGAATTACTCTAAAAGCTTAGATTATTAAATTGGCATTATAATTTATGTTAGAAGATTGGGTGTGCCTAAATAAAACTGCTTAATTCTTTTGAAAATTAGTCATTCTATTTTGAGGCAGGTGTCTGATTTTTTTTTTTTATTCCACCATATGCATGGCAGGTTGGAAAATTTAGAAAATGTAGGAAATATTTAATGTGACTCTAGAGAGTAATTTTAGAAATCAATGATCAAAACACTTATTTTTGCTTTCTTTGATATGGCTTCCTTTAGCCTAAGCACGGGTCTGATGCCAGAGGATCCTGGGGTCCTCTACTATGGGGGGGTGTTCCTGGTATTGGCTAGGGCTGGAGAAATATTTGTAGCTAAGAGACAGAGCTCAGAGTCACCCCTATGTTGATTGACTTTAAGCTCTTTTTTGTTCCCATCGTGAAGGAACAGGAGCCTGGTGATGGCAATCAGACCAAATGGCAAAGGAAGCTGGCCAACATTGGCTAGATAGGACTTAGCACAATAAATGACCATTAGCTCGCTGAGGAGTCCTGTGCTGGATGTGCGTTTCCTAAAAGCAAAGTGTTTGGAATATCTGCACTTTGTTCAATGAGCTGCTTATTTAACGTCAGGAAATATATAAGTATTGTTACATAAAATAATAGGAACTAGCTGGGCATGGTAGCTCACACCTGTAATCCTTGCACTTTGAAAGGTCAGGAGTTCAAGAACAGCCTGAGCAAGATCAAACCCCCATCTATTATTTTTCAAAAAATAGAAAAATTGCTCAGTCACAGTGGCACACACCTGTAGTCACAGCTAGTGGGGAAGTTGAAGCAGGAGGATCACTTGAGTCTAGGAGTTTGCAATTACAGTGAGCTATCATGATGCCACTGCACTCTAGCCTGGGCAACAGAGTGAGACTCTGTCTCAAAAAAAAAAAAAAAAATGAAGACACTAACCTGACCTTGTAGAGCACCATATTATAATATTATATTGAATTATACATAGTCAGATGCACCATTATTTTCAGTGCCATTAAGAAAGGAGAAAACCCTGCCAATTAAAGTATGATACAATACCTTCTTATCAATTACAAATTTTATTTTATACTTCAGAAAGAATGCTTTTAGATATTTTAGATATAGATTTTTAAATCTTGTATCACTTGTTTATACCTATGAGAAAATACATATGCAAAATATATTGGTTATTTCTAAAACTTCTTCATATCTGCATCTAAATTGTCTGAATCACTTTTTGTCTGGTTTGTCGATGTCCTTGTCTTTCCAAATATTACTGGCCTCTATGCCAGCAAAAGCATTGATGATGCAAAATTTCTTAAGACTGTTCTGGAATTTTCTTCCATTTTATTCTGTAAGTTTTGAAGTGCATGTGTAGGCGGCAGCTACTCTCATGATTAAACCTGACTGACAGCTGTTATGAGACTCATTCTGATTTCAGAGATGTTAAAAGGAGGAAAAATGAACATCTTAGAATTGATAAAATATTGTATAATTCAAATGTTTTCCTTTGACTAAGGAATTTTTAATGTTTGTATATTGTTGAACTTTGATGTATTATATAGGAGAAGCAGCAGAAATTCAAAAAAATCCACTGAAAATGTTTATTTTCTCCTTTTAACTGGCATCTATATATTGTATAGATATTTCTGATGGGATGGCTATTTTATTCAACAATGGTGAAGTTTAATAGCGCTTTATTATCTGGCTCTAAAGAGAGAGAGAGCAAAATCTCCATAAACTTGCAAGGTAAAATTTCTTTAAGGGAGTATTCTAGCTGGTCATGTGCTGAATAAAATTTGACATGCTGTATTTCACTCTGTGACATCACTATCTCATTATCGATTCAGTGTGAACACAAGACCTGTGAATGTGAGAAGGGGGATCCAGGAGATCCAGGGTCTCCGGTGAGTATAGCGTGTTTCTACTTTGAACTTGGGGCTAAGTCAGGACGTCCTAGCAATGATAACTCTACTTGCTCATGCATATGCACTGGAGCTATTTTGGACTGTCAAAAAGCAATTGTTTTGTAATAGCAGCAAAAATGGAAATACTATTTCTTTCTTTTATTTCTAAAGGGACACATTCTATCCTTAGAAATGAGCCTGGGATTTTACTGACCTGAAATGAGGTCAGACTTGTTTTAAAATGATGAAGTTGTTTCTACAAAGGACATTTCAGTGTCACTCCTTATATAATAAATTTGAACTGAAATTTCTCAGTAATGAAGTGAAAATACAGAAAAAGTGAATGCAAATCATCAATGCTTTAGGCAAAGCTTTATGCCATTAGAAGCAAGTGACACAAATGTCTCTGGGAGTTAAATACTGTCTTCACATGAATCCATCTGCATGGCGGCAGCAGCTTATGGCCTCATGGAAAGGCAGCTGGTCAGGATGCTTTAGGGATGTGGCCCCAACCCCCAGGCTGTGGACCAGTACTGAGGTCTGTGGCCTGCTAGGAACTGGCTGCACAGCAGAAGATGAGTGGCCAGTGATCGAACAAAAGCTTCATCTGTATTTACAGCTGTTCCCCATTGCTCACTGACTCTGTATTATGGTTCTTCATTATGCATTACAATGTAATAATAATAGAAATAAAGTGCACAATAAATGTGATGTGTTTGAATCACTCTGAAATCCTCCTCCTCTCCAGTCCCTAGAAAAATTATCTTCCATGACCTTGGTGCCAGAAACACTGGGGACTGTTGCATTAGGGGATTAGGGTGAATTCTGTGAAATGGAAGTAACTGCTTGTCAGCCAAAGTAGGATTTATTGTGATGATTCAACATTTAATAAGATAATCTAAGAATTCTGGCCTAATATCTGGTAGGCCCTATGTCTGTAGCAGGAAAGCATTTGAAATGACATAAAGATCACTGGAGATGCTAACACATCTCTTCAGAAAACTGCACTCCATTTATTTATGATTCTAAACTTTATCCTAGAGCATAGAAGCCCAATAATGATGTTTCACAGAATGCATGAATTAAAAATTTTCAACTAATTTTTGTATTTAGGGATGGGGAGGAGAAAGTGTACTGTGACTATATTAGAATATGAAAAATTTTACCTTGATTCTAGAGTCCAAAGGCTACACTTCCTAAATTGCTGTACCAGTTAGGGTAATAAAGAGTGGGGATGTTTATTTGCCTTTTTTTGTTTCTTCTAAAATACAACTGATAGAAGCTGACTTTCACTAAACCTTCCCTTCCTATTAAGTTTTAGTTGATACACCAAGAGATTGCTAGGGAAGGGATATTCAATTATGTTTTAAAATGAACAGTAAAAAAGCTTACAATTGCTAAGATAACCTGATTTCAATCACTCAATATTGTCATGTTTTAATGAGGATAAACCACAGAACTCTGTTATTTAACATTTACTGAGTACCTCTGAAGTTAGTTCTCAGAAAAACAAACTATTGGGGGGCTTGAGAATAGAAAAACAAATGCTTTTGTGGAACAGATTGGAGAACTCCATTCCTCTGTCTTTTGAGATTATCCCTGGATATCAGAACCTCTTTGACCAAAGGCAAGCAAGCTGGCCTGTTTTTATAAAAAGTGAGCAAGAGAGGGGAATTGTAGAAATGGTCCACAGTGAAAAAAGCAAGGGCACAACTTCCGTCCTCCTGCCTGTTGCCATCACTCTTTTCAATCTTAGTATGCGTTTGATTTTGTTTGCAAAGCTGCTGAGCAGTAATTGGAGAGAAGTAATTGGCAGGAAGAGAGAGACATTATCCTCTTTTGTGAATCTACCAATTCAAGACATTGCCATTTTCTTGGTGTAGAAAAGGGAAAAGAGTTGAGTCTCTGCTTGGCAGCTAAAGTTTTTACAATCTTCTGTGTTTTATGGGATGAAGCCAATGAGAAAGCATAGAAAAGTAATAGAATACTTGCTTAAAATAATCTTTTCTTTTCCCCTTCAGGGTACACATGGAAACCCAGGTATCAAAGGTGACCGAGGACCAAAAGGAAACCCGGTAAATGAATAAACATCTTTTCTTTAAACCAATTTATTTTCTTCTAGATTTAGAGAACAAAAACTAAGAAAAAAAGAATATCTTAGTAAGTGGCAGAAATCTGACAATTTTTATGAACAATGCATTATCTGTCTTATTTGTATTAGCTGGCATTCACAAATTCTGAAGAACATAGGAACATTTTGTGAAGTTTAAGAAACCGAGGGATGTCAGATTTGTACAAACTTGCACTTTAACAATTAATCAGGAGAAGGTTTCATGAACTAATAATGTGTGTTCTATGTGGGACTGACATTGGCACTTGTGTTTTTTATGGATATACTTTATGAATAACTGACCTACAGAAACAATAGAAAAAAACACCAGATTTTTTTCTAACTCTCTCTTTAGGCATTTCAATAATTCTTTTTCTTTTTCACCTATCAAAAAAAATTCTAGAGTTTTAAAGAAATAACTTACCTGTTTAGATCATTGTTAGTATTTTGGTGTTCCGAATTCAAGAACAACTGAATGAAAGAGAGAGATTCTGAGTGCAAATTTAAGTTTTAATTTAATTTAATTAATACCTTTAATTTTAAGGTAAAACTCTGTATAATGAAAAATAATTATTAAAATGAAGAAAACATATTAGGGAATATTTGCATCAAGTACAATGGACATTGGGTTAATTTCTATAGCTCACTGAGTTGATTTCTATAACATATAAACACTTTATAAAGCTGATGATAAAATATCAAACCCTGAATAATGAAATAGGAAAATGACACAATTTTCAAAGGAGGAAATAAAACTGGCAAAGAAAAAAACAGAAAAACATTTAATTGTCATTATGCAATGAAAGAAATTTAAATAGAGAAAGTGTAGTACACTTTAATAGTAATTTTTTACATTTTTAAAACTTTAGAATCCAGAGGATTATTTTTTGTAAACAGTGTTCTAGTTCACATAGTTGTGCGTGTGTGTGTGCGTTCACGTGCATGTTCCAAACTTGAAAAAAACATTTCTTAAAGCAATTGTGTGGCAATACTCAAATAATAGTAATTAATGACAGCAGTGTGGTTGTGAAACTGATTTGCTATTCACTGTAAAGCAGACATTTTGGAAAGCACTTAGGCAATACATAAGAGGCATTTAATACTTAAAAAATTTAATTCGATCATTCTATTCCTGAGAATATTTTTGAGAGGTAGTTAAACATATAATAAGTAATATACATAAAAGAATTTTGGCAATTGCCTGCTTGTCAAAGAAGGGGAATGTATAGCATTCTTGGCGCACGCACACACACACACATACACACACAAACCCTATACTCATTCACCCTGGTTGGGTTCAAACTGATGCCATGATGCCTTCTTTTTTGTTGTTAAATGCCTTAGTGTATGTTCACATTTCATCTATTTGGTTTGTGATTTTGTGCTATATAATATGTTTTCCTAATTCTAGCTAAAAGCAAGCAATCACTCTTGAGGACATTTTGGAAAACATTCCAAAGCCCTAAGGAGAAAAGCCAGAGTGGCCAGCTCCCAGCGAAAACAATGCTGTATTTGAGAACAATGGCGTTGTTGTTGAGCCAGGACGTGGCCTAGCTGTAAAAGTGTACCTGGATTCTGCATCCTACACTTCTGGCTTCACTGCAAAAGGCAGAGTCTATTTGAGCCATTTTCTTTCCTAGATTGCATGCTGAAAATGTCAATGGTAAAGACTAAAGATTTTTTCCTAATCTAATTAACCTATTGCTCTAGGTTGAATGATGCACTTACAGTGTTGTCAGTCACTCGCAGGGCTGTGGAATTTTGACTGAGTGTTTTGTTTGTCACAGGGTGATGCCCAAAAAGGAGAACCTGGGGATAGAGGTCCAGGGGTATGTATACTACTGGAATGCCTTCCTCTGAAAGGGATCCCAGGATGTGAAAATCCCGGTTGACCGTTTTGACCGCTGTAGTGCAGAAGCCTGTGCTCTTGCTGGCTCAGGCAGGCAATCAGACAGATACGATCTTAGAACTGGAAATGTGGGGAGAAAACACTTAGCTCAACAGGAGTGCAAATGAGACCAGGACTGACTGTTCAACCATATGACATTCCCTGATCCCTAATTTGATATTTGTGAAAAGCCCCAATGAGGAAAGCATTTTGCTTTATTTCTTACATCTTTTCATAATAAAGAATAAGTTGGAATTTCAGTAGAATAAGAATTACATAGTCTGAACTATGCTTTTGTCAATACAATTGTGCTGATGAAATAAAAGTTATCTTTCTATTTGATTTCTTATTCCCCCAATTAAAAGATAGTAGATTTAGGCTGAGAATAATTACAGCTCATATCTTTTTTTTTTTATTTTTCTGGGTACTGCAGTAAGTATAGTAAACAGCAGAGATGTGTATGGCATATAAAAAGGATGCTGTGTATGTTGCCTTTCTCTGCTAGTCCCCTTGGATACAAGCCCTGGACTCAGACCCAGATATTTTGAAAATTGTTCTTTTGGTGTGTAATCGACTTTATGAAAAAGTATGATAGAAAAGTTGATAACATCAATAGAAATTCATTCAGAAATTTGTGTTATTTGTTCAGGAAACATTTCTTAGATACCTTTTAGCTATAAAGTGTACTAGTAAATAAAAATAAAAACTCAGACAAAGCACTTACATTTTAAAATAGTTTATTATCTTCCAGGAGAGGAAAGATATTCAAAATAGCTATAATATGTCAAATTGCAGAATGTCAAAATGTCATACAGAATGGCATGAACAAAGTATTGTAGACCTTCAGAGGAGATTGTAGCCATCAGGGTAGGGTGTATGGGATGGATCCCAAAGAAGATGAAGGACTGCGATAGGCAAGGATGGAGCAAGAAGGTAGAAAGGGATGAAGTTTCCAGATGGAGAGAGCGCTGTGAGTGTCCACCTGAAAGATGGCAGTGGGTAGGGGACAGGGAAATGGGGTGCCTGAAGAGAAGTGTTGTCAGACACAGCTTGACGGGAGGGTTGGGGCCACAGTGGATGTTCAATGCTGCCTGCAAGCTCTGGGTTTTGCAAGGTGATGGGAAGTTTCCCAAATTTTAGATGAGATGTACCTAGAACCCAAGAGCTGTGTTTTGGGAAGACTACTCTGTCAAGGCTCTAAAAGCGAATTTGAAGTGAGAACAAGGAAAAGGAAGGAACACTTAAAGGTTTGTTGCTATAGTTGATGAGAAAGTAGCAAGGACGTTGGCTAGATCTGCTCTGGCCAATATGACAGCCACGAGCCAGAAACGGCTCCTGAGCAGTTGACACAATGGCTAGACTGAAGGCAGGTGTGCTGTGGGAGTTAAATACACAACAAGTTTTGAAGATTTAGTACAAAAAAGAGGATTATATCATACACTTACTTCACTGATAATTTTCATATTAAGTGTTGAATGGCACTATTTTGAATGTATTGAGATACATAAAATATATTATTAAAATTGATATCACCTTTTTTTAATTTGGCTTTTTAAATTTGGCTGTGTGACTATGTAAAATCACATGTGTGGCTCAGCTCTGTGGCTCACACAATTTGGGACAACATTGGGCTACCGTGGTGACAAAATGGAAAGGAAGAGAACATGAGAATCCACAAAGAGATGGAAATGACAATGTGTAGTGATGAACTCTAATTCACACAGTCAGCAAATACTTACAGAGCACCTGCCATGCACTAGGCACTTTAGTCCTAGAATCCTTTAGTCCTTGTCTCATGAAGTGTCCTAGCTGGCCAGGGAGATAAGTAGGCAAACAAATAAAAAGATGATTTCCATCAGTGAGAAGTGTTAGAAAATATGAAACCAGGGAATGAGGATGTTCTAGGCAGGAGAGGCAGCAAATACAAAGGCCCTGAGGTGGGAACAAGGTTGGGAGGCTGAAGAAACTGGAAGAGCATCTGTTAATGAAGGGTGATAGGAGATCAGGAACAGAAGCAGGCAGGAGCTGGACCACAGAGGGTCCTGTAGGCTGGAGTAAGGAGAGTGGAATTCAACCTAAGGATAGTGGGAAGCTGTGGGAGAATGTTGAACAGGTTGAATTAAAGGGATGTAATGGGTATGTGAAGGAGAGAGAAAACTAAGATGATTACAAAATTTTGATTCTTTGTGATTTGAAATGTACCATTACTGGAAATAGAAAAGTCATAAACAAATTTGGCAGAGCAAGATGAATGCAAAACTGGTGATTAAGATGCTCATAAAGGAAAAAAGAAGAAAAAGAACATGAGCTGATAGAGTAACCAAATTATGAATTGACCAGGGATTTCAGAAAGAAAACTGGGAAAAAAGAATCTACTCTTAAAAGTAATAATCCTTTATTTTTTAAAAATCATATTGGCTTTTTCCAAAATACAATTAACTTTTTTAATGTAATGACAGAATTTTAATTTATAACAATTTTGAAAGGTCCATTATATGTCATCATATTAACAGTGACTTTAGGATTGTGTGTTATAAGGAGTTGAGGGTGCCCTAAGATTTCTGAGATTAGAAATTAAGGTTTTCTTTTCTTTTCTTCTTTTTTTAATACTACAAACATGAATTGTATTGATAGAGATCCAATTATGTGTGGTGGCTATAATGTGCGGTGTCTATAATAAGGTCTTTAATTTTCAGCCAAATTCTAAAACTTAGACCATATCTGTGAATAAATATTTCCCAGTTGGGTTAAATTGAAGCACAACAATATTTTTGAGTAATTGTACCTTTGTTTTCTGTTCCTTGGTGACCACTCATTGGAGAGCAGTGTTATTTCCTTCTTGAAGTTCCTTTTGTAAAGGGTCACATACACAACAAAATTTTGTTGTCTGACTCACATGTAACTGCAATAAAAACTTGATTATTCCACAGGTTTTTCAAGCTCACTTTAAATATGCTTCACGATTCTATTTCTATGCTTGAAAAATATGGTTGGATGAAAAAGACAAGAAATCTCATTTGAAAAAGACTCATTGTACTGAGGGCTGGTAATTTACCAGTCCATTTAGTATTCAGCATTGTGTTCCTTATTAAAGGGTTTATGGGCAGTGACAGTGGGGAGGATGGTACAAGATTCTCCAGGGCCACACAGAAGACAGAAGAAGTGCTGGTCCCTTATTGAGCATGAGATAAATGACAGTAACTTAAAGGTCACTGCTTCATCCAGGTTGGTAAAGGAACCATTCACTTTCTTGATGTTATATATTTTAGATTGAATTTGAAAGGAGGACTAGATGAATACAAATATTTACACACACATTTTAAAGGCTACTATCTCAACTCATTTTCAAAGCCAATTTCTCTGAGTGTCTGGGAAACATTTTCAGCTGTAATAGTTTAAAAGTCAATGTCACAATTTTGAGAAGACCATTATAGGTCATCGCTTTAACAATGACTTTCCGTGTACACCATCTCCTTCAGCTTTGGGCCAAAGGGCAAGAAATTGGGTTTGAAAAAATATCTGAAACTGAGCACAAAATGTAAAATAGTGGAAAAAGGGTCTTTTCTTCTTAGTAAATGCACATTCCCCAAGTGCAGAGAGAAATGAAATAGCTTACATTTATGTAGACTTATTTTCCAAGTATAAGTGTGTTTTTGTTATAACTTGTAACTGGGAAACATCTAACATTCATTCTAACCCTGCCTTATAATAATTTACTTTTTCTTTTCTTTTTAAATTAGGGAATTCCTGGGTATAAGGGTGACAAGGTAAGTTGGCAACAACAAATTGATAGACCAGAACTTCAGAAAGAGAAACATAAACATATTTAGATAATCGATAAAAATCATTTTCCTTTGCTCTTGTAAGTGAATTCCCTCATTCCTAAGCACGCTCTTAACTCTGTTGACATAAAATAATAACAGAATATAAGATACAGGTGTGTGTTGTTAGGGGTGGTGGGCACGCTAAGATTCCTGAGATTAGAATACAGCTTCCCTCAGCTTTTCAAACAGGAATACTCTTAGTAGAGTAGCCCAGTTTCACAGCCATGCAGTACAGTTATCCAGACCAAAAGTTTCTCTATAAAAACAGATGCAGCAACGCTGCGATTAGGTGCTTAACTTTCTATGAAAGCCTCGACAGCAAACCCTGTCGCAGGAGAAAGAGGATTTATCCTGGGTAAGCAGCAAAGAAGCACTGATTTCAGTGAAGCAGGCATCCGTGTACAGCTTGCAGCAGGAAGAAATTTGGCACAAGCAAACTAGAGGTATGGGTTGGTAGATGATTTTATGTGCATTTGCAAGTTGTAAATTAGGAAATCAAACTGCTTCAAAAGAAATTAGCAAGTTGGAACCCCAGAGAGTGCTCAGTTGTTTATGGATAAGCCTGTCCCACAGGTTACTCTAGTGTGAGTTTTTCTGTCTGCAGTCAGAACATGTGCTTATCACACATACTATCCTACAGGAGCCACCACCCTCAGGTCTGCACAGGAGGCCTGAACTTTAGAGGGTCCTACACTGGTCTTCTCTGGTTTTCCCACTTCCCATGGAGGCAGAGTCTGTAGGTCCAGCTTCCTTTCTCCTGAGGCCCTGCACAGAGGCCCAAACTTGCTTGGGTAGCATTCACAAAGCTTGCCATGTCCATCTTTTCCCTGAGGTTGAGGAAGGACCAAATGGCAGTGGTTTGTGGGGGCAGGAGAGGTCATGCAAGGGATTTGGTGTGCTGTGTGGGGCATCTTCTTTTGTTTTTGAGACAGAATCTCACTATGTCACCCTTGGTAGAGTGCCATGGCATCACAGCTCATAGCAACCTCAAACTCTTGGGTTTAAGCCAGTGGTTCTCAACCTTCCTAATTGCCACATTGTTACAAATGGAACAAAGGGGTCATGACCCACAGGTTGAGAACCTCTGGTTTAAGCAAGTCTCTTGCCTCAGCCTCCCCAGTAGCTGGGATTACAGGTATCCACAGCGCCTGGCTATTTTGTTGCAATTGTCATTGTAGTTTAGCTGGCCTGGGCTGGATTCAAATCCACCAGCTTGGGTGTATGTGGCCAGAGCCCTACCCACCGAGCTATCGGCACTGCCCTGTCTGGGCCATCTTCATGTGTGTGCTCCTCTTGCTGTGGAGGGAGCTGGAGGTGGGAAGGAACGTGGGTACCGGGCTGCAGGCTGTGGGCATGAGGCCCAGCATGGGCCACGGAGGAATTCCAAAATCCTTTAATTCTTGATTCTTATATTCTTTGTATTTGTCAAGAAAGAAAGCTCGAACATTGTTAATTTAATTATATTAGGGTCAATATATGCATGTCAATAAACATGTCCTGATCATCGAAAATGTTAGGTCTGAAAGGAGAAGAGTGTGGGACATCTCATGATTCCAGCAGCCTTAAGAATTTGGGCAACTGAGTGTTTTGGAATGTCTGTTTCTTCATTGGGATAGAACTAGATTAGTACAGGCCTGCCTTATTTATAGTGTGATTGGAGAATCAGGTGGGATAACGGTTATGACAACGTATTTTAAAATGTTTGCTTATCTATAAATGTAAGATGCTCTTGTGAAGAGGCAAGGAACAAATATCAATATGGAAAAGCTAAACAATTTTCATGATTATAAAATTATCCTATATCACAGTTGAGGAAAATTATGGGTAGCTACCCTGCCCCATCTTGATTTATACAATGGGACAGTATCAACACCTGATTCTTTTGAGAAGATTCATTTAACCTTCTGAAGAATTACAGATTCACTGGAGGAGTTCTCAATTAGAAAATACGAGCTGTTAGAGCAAAGTGACTCTGAACCATCAACATTCAAACCAGAATTTCACCAAGAACCACAGCAGCAGAAATCAGAGGCTAGAAACAGAGCTGATCTGTTCATAGCTTTCTGAAGCACTTGCTTTCTGAAACTGTGTAACTATGGGCATTCTGCAGGGATTATTGGGCCCCCCAAAAGGAAATCGCCTTTGCAGAGGCAAATAACAAGAGTACAGTATTTTCATTGATGGAAATCTGCCCCCAAAACAAATGCTGTTCCTTAGGATCCTATAGCTAACAAATCTGTCTGGACAAATGGAATGTGAGTTCTGGCCAAAAGAATTTTGAGTATATTTATGGTACTTTTCTGTTTTATATTTTGGTGGTTGAGTCATTTATTCCCATCCAACGTTATTAAATCAGTTGCTTTCTAATTGATTCTTCAAGAGTGATTTTTCCATTTGCATTCAGAAATAAATGTCAACTTGTTCTAAGTGACAGCTCAGTTTTTCCTGGGTCAGTTTGACTCACAAAAGGATGTGGAGAGAGAACAAATTGCTTTTGAACAGAGGCATAGCTGGCTGTAAGATTTGTACCTCCTTCTTTCCTATCCCTGATCCAGCAAGAGCCCAGGCAGTACCCCTGACAGAAGTGTCAGGTTAATAGAAAGTACCTCGCAGCCCACGACAGTGTGCCTTGTTCAGCTATGGGTGACTGACAAGAACATGGACTTGGGAGCCTAATGGACTCAAGCTTGTGGTCATGGACAAGCTATGTAATTTCTCTCAGCCTCATTTTGCATATGTATAGGTGAAGATATACACATACGTATTTGTAAAATATATATGTGAAACACACACACACAATGCTGTTGTGGGGATTAGCAATAATGTGGAGGCTCTGGTGCTCACTTTGCATGCATAATTGTTGGTTCAAAAGATGATTTCCTTCCTTGCAGCAGTGATATTCAAGGCGTGGTCTGCAAGCTGGCTGGCAGTCTAGTAACTGTTTGTTGCTATAAAAGCTTGCACCAGCATGAAAATCCATTACGTTATAATACTATATACATTGTTTAGTTCAGCTGATATTTATTTTTCATGGGAAGATTTCCTTGATGAGGGAAGCAATGCATTGATATACATTTTAGTACAATTTCCATCTGTCACCCACGGTACTGATGATAAAATTGTGTAAAACCAAAGTGATTCTGCTATGAATCTTTAAAAAAAAAAATCCTAACAATGAATTACTGAAAATGTTCTCTTATTTATTTCATTTATTTATTTTTTAGGGCGAACGTGGGGAATGTGGTAAACCAGGAATAAAAGGTGACAAAGTAAGGAACATGTTTTTAAAATGTTAACAGCTGTGATCCCTTTGGGGCTAAGTTTCCTTAGGGGAAATTCCTGGGCTGAATTATGTTGCTTTCACTACTAGAATTGAAGTCAATGACTCAATTTTCACATCTGTAAAACTTGAAACACAGTGATACTTAACTTGGCTAATGGAGCCTCCAAATGTCTTTCTTATGGACCATTAAGACTGTCTTGACACTCTAACCTTTGAGGCCAGGCCTACTGAATGTTATGGTGAAAAGAATAATTTAACCAGCAGAATCATTTCAAGCTTGAGTTGGGTCAGAGTAGAACTGCTTTCCAGATGTAAACACTGAGAACTGACATTTTCCAAAATAGAGTGAAGAACTTTAAAATAAGTTAGTGAAATAATTATAAACATAGTGGAACAACTAGAAATAGACAGGAATTTGGAATTTTGAAAATGCAGCAAGACAGAGATAATTGCGCAGGTATTTACTTTTAGTTAAAAAGTAAATACGAATACAGTATTAGTAATTAAACTGAAAACAAAGTTAAATATGTTAAATAGTTGTTTAATAGACTAAAAATATATAGAAGTACATCTGAAACATTTTATGTTAACAGGTCCTCACAATGCAGAGTAAAAATATTAAAAGTTTTCATTACAGTTAAGAACTATTAACAGCATGCCACGAAGATACTAAACTCTTTGAATAGCTATATTATAATTATGAAAGGGAATCAAGGAGAGAAAATAAGGCAGAAGGTTAAAAGAAGAGGGTAAAATAAGGACATTGGCCCATGGAACTAAACACTGTAAATAGCATGAGACTTTCTGAACGCTTTTAAGCTGTAGAGTTAAAGGTCAGTAGAATCTGCAAAATGTAGGCTTAATTATTTCTGGACAAAACAAAAAGAGTGACAATGAATAGATAATTGCTGGAGGAGAATTGAAAATGGGAAATGACATGAGCACTTGGAAATATAGAAGGGATACACCTAGAGTAGAACAGAAATGAAAGTCAAACAGTACCCTGGAAAACTATATGAAATAAAAATGGTTGACAATATCATATTTCATTGACTAAAATGCCAGGGGTTGTTAAATGTCCCACTATTTTCTGTGCCAAAGAGGAAATGAGGAAAACACATTGCTAATTATAAAATGCAGTTGATTGTAAGACATACCCTAAAGTCACAGACATAAAAATGTGAAAAAAGAAGTGTCTTATAGTCAATGAGATACAGTGTTCTTGACAAAAAGAGGTCACACAAGTTTATAAAAAAGCCATCTGAACAACACGAAGAAAGAGAAAACAAAGATGGCTAGTAAATGAGAAAAATATTCAAACACACTAGCAATCAGATATTTGAAATTATTTTGTTATTTTGTATATCAAATTAGCAAACAAACACCGAAGTACCCTGTAATAGTCATGTAGACGAGGCTTCCTTAGAATGAAGTTATACTCTCTCGTGCTCAGGTTATGCGAATGGATGCTACTTTATGCAGGAAGTTTCTCTCCTCTTCCCACCTTATGGGATGAGAGAAAAGGGAGAGCCAGAAAAAGCCTTCACTGGCCTTGCAGTCTCTGCCTCAGCTAGCCTTTTCTAGGAAGCTATCTTTAGGAATGAATCAGAAGTTGGACAAAGATTTACTCACAAAGACTTTCATTATAATGTCACTTAAAATAGCAGTCATCGAACACTCAGAGGTCAAAACTAAGGAAATGAGTAAATAAATTATGATAGGACCCTATTCTTGAATATTACTGTTTACTATGAATTTTTAATGATGTGGCAAAATATTTTTGACACAACGTGAGGCCAAATAGGTAGGAAACAAAATTGATAAAAACACTGATAACGAAAAATCAGTTGGGAATAAAATGGATGAAAATGTAATTAAAATGTTAATAGCATTTGCCACTATATGATTTAAAAAAAAAAGTCTTTTACATTTTTCCATAATTATCAGAATGTGTTTATTATTAACAGGTAATACTTTGATAAGCCAAACAAATATAAACTTGAGGAAAGAGAAATTAGATTGCATTCTATTCTTTTTAAAAATTTTTTTTAAAATTTTCTCTATACATATACATGTGTTTATTTGGTTTCCACTTTTTGCCTTCACAAAATTAAAAAGGCTTAAAATTTAATAATAATAACAATGTTTAAGATAAGGACTAGAAACAAAAACCTCGTAAAGAACAAACGAAGGTAAATACATTCAGAAAAGAAATCAGACAATTGTTGCAACAAAATATTGAGCAATAATAATAATAATGCGAAGAAAGTAATATTTACATTGTCAAATAAGAGTATGTCTATCATAGAATGCTTTGACTCTGAGGTTCAGTACAGAGTCATCAGTTAACTTCTTCTTATTATTTTTTCCCAAAGTCTCAAAAAAATAGATAACTAATATTTATAAATAAAAATAAAAGATAATTTCAAAAAACAGATCATGCTATGCATTCCATTCTTATAAAAATAAATATTAAAGGTTGTAGAACATATTGAAATATTTTCCATTAGAAGAATGTTGAGAATAACCAGTGTTTTGCCACATTCCATGAAACTAGATAAAAAGTGATCTAGACATTGTGGAAATGCACTAAATTATTAATTTAGTGGACATCACTCACTTGGATGAAACATATTCCACCAAGTTTATTGCCTTTAGGGAATCTTCTAAAGAATCCTTTACTCTAACCAAAATATCAATATATAGGTCAGAGACTTACATCTAAAATTGTATTTTCAGAGAGCTTGTTTACTAAAGAGAAGTTTGACTCCCCCAGTTGGCTTGTTAATTAAGATAATTTCAATTTGTTGGCTCTTATGTTAAATAACCAGGGAAGATTAGTCATTACATAGAACACATTCCCTTCCCTCCCACCTAAAATCTCTTCACTGCGAAGATGGATGTTTAGGGAGACTTACTATTGATTTTATTCCATAGGGATCCCCAGGGCCACAAGGACCAAAAGGCCCCAGAGGACTTCAGGTAAGGAGGTTAAAACCAAATCTATGTCTGCACTGGGATCACCTAGGGAGCTTTGAAAACCCCTTTACCAAATAAATCCAGATGTTTAGGGATTGGAGCCAGGCATTAATATTTTTAAAGATCCAGGTGATACTAGTGTGCAACGAACTTTGGAAACCATTTCCCTAGTGTTTGATAAACTAATTCAGGCTCCCTGGGTACCAACAGGCAAGGATTCTTAGTGAGTAGCTAAGGGGATGAAGTTAAAAATTAGTCTTAAAAGGTGAAAAAACTCAAAGTAGTTAAGAGTAGGATGTAATTATTTTTTCATTGCTACTGTAATATATCACATTTGGAAAAGCTATGCATTTTATCTAAATTACAGTGTTTGTATTGTTCCATCATTACAAGTAGTTAATGATGTATCCCATGGACGATTTTCTAAGGCATTTCTTTAAGTTAGACATTTTATGGATTTCAGAAAATAATTTGGATTATTTTTTTCAGTCTAGGGACCTATCTCTTCTGAAGTTATATTGGGGGTATATATGAAGAGTTAATTTCAATATTTCAAAAAGTCTATTGAAAATTTTGCTTTTACCCAGGATTTCCTAGACAACATCTAGTTAGCCATTAACTTTTCCCCCTCCATCTGGAATTGTGAGAACAGAGCTTTCTGGTTATCAAAGGGTCATTGGAAGCTCCAACTTTCAGATATTAAAAAAAATTTAAAAGGTAAAGTATTTCAAGAAAGGGTTCCATCATAGGAATTAGGTTGGAAACACAGGTTTAGAAAACATTTCATTAATAAAGCATTTGCTTCAGCCTGAGTGCTATTTTAGAAGCCATTTATTTGACTTAAGGGATTTTATCTTATCCCCTTTCTCAAATGAATATAATCTCAGTTTAGTTCTGAGTTATATAGTCTGACTTCCAACTCTAGGATCTCTAGGGGCTCTGAAGAAATGATTTACTTTTGGTTGGCCATTTGTATACAGAACTAATTCTTGGTTTTTCATCTTGGAGTAGGGCATCAGTGGACCTCCAGGGGATCCAGGCCCTAGGGGATTTCAAGGCAATAAGGTAATCTTACCCTTTGGTTAAAACAAGCAAAGTGTCTTTCTCTAGTGCTCTATGTAAAGCATATTTTATTAGAAGTCAAGAACTCTTTGAGGGAATACCTTTGGAAATGCAAAATAACCTGCAGAGGTACACACAGAATCAAGTAGATACAGGAAGTCTGTGGCATAGCTTTATCATTTATTATCATATCATTCAAAGGTGGCATTATTAAATGTAAGCCATTAACTGGAATCTTTGCTGCATTTCCTTCTTACTCCTGATGGTTAGTCATTTTATGGCTTACTAGAAACTGAAAGGCATTGACAAATAACACAATTCATACCACATTGCTCTCCACATGCCAAGTCAATATGCAGTTTACAGGGGAAGGGAATCTGCAACTGTTATACCAACAGAAATCAAGCCTTTTTTTACTACTAGTAATTCTCAACTATAAGTAGCATACTTATAGGATCCTATCACAGATAACCAGCCAAGATAGGTGGGGGTTGAATAGGAGCTAAATAATAAAATCAAAACAAGTTGATAAGAGGGATCTTTGAAAGACCCGGTTATAAGGTCTGCCAATGACAGTGCCCATTAGCTTGCCAAACGTAAGTTTTCTAGTTCCTTTTCAGTCTTCTTAATGCTTAGTAAATTTCATGGATGGATAAATAGCCAATAAATAGTGTTGAGCTAGTGGCTGGTGTTTGTGGAATTTGTGGCAGTGACTAAGGGGATGCTATCCTCAAAGGTGATGTTAAATTGAAGTTGTAGGGAGTACTTGAGGAAGAGGAAAGGGAGTGACAAGTAAAGTGTTTTTAATGAGATAATAACAGCGGTGTGATTTACTGGGCCACTTTGACTGGGCAATTTAAAATAGAATGGGCTTCTCAGTGGGAGTGTGCTTAAGGTTCATGGGGAAATTGTCTTTTCCAGTCCTTACTTGTGATTAAGTCTCTCTGGGGGGGAGCAATGGCCTTGTTGAATACTGAGTAGAAATTTTCATAAAATTGTGTTGGCTATTGATAAAATCCTACAGCAAGAAAAATAATATATTTTGACAATCCACATATATTTCTGGAACTCTTTGATTACCTAACATATTATTTTCACATGTTTGTGAAAAGAGGGCTAAGATCAAACATCACAGCTGGGGTTTGGTGGTAAGGGATAGATAGGTCTATGAAAAGGTACCTTCATCATTCTTCATGATGCTATCTAATAGACTTGCCACTTGAGTTTTTTAAAATAAATTTTTAAACAACATTTTGCATTATCCAAAAATTTATTTTTAATAGATACTTAGTGAATGGTTTTTTTTTTGGAGGGGATTATAATTTTTCTGACATAATACCATTTTGTGGTTGACTTCCACAGCATAATAATAAAAGGAGTCATTTTCCTAAAAGTACATGAAGATTTCATCGATTTCTTAAGGGCCTCTCTTTTAAAGTTTTTTAAAATACAAAATTATAATTTTATAAAATATACATGACATAAAATTATCTCTTACATTTCAATTACAAAGCTCACTGTCAAGCGATCATACAAAGTTCACTGCCAATTGAAAATGTCAATTTCTAGAGAATGTTGGGAATTGTTGGGAAACTATGGAGTAGGGGTGAGCTTCCCATTCTCCCTAGCTATATTTCTAGTTTAAAGTTAATATTCAGTAATCTCTTGACCTTTATTTTGAGTCTATTACTAACTACTATGTAATTTCTAATACTTTTTGGATCTGTTAGAGAACCATGTTCCATTAAGCATTAGCCAATTTTTTTTCCATTTTATATATTTATTAATATATGTACGTTACTACAAAGGCTTTGCAACCGACTATGTTATGGTCTGTTTTTTTCGTTTTCAAGAAACACTGTCAACAGTGTCCTTTCTGATTCACCTGTGCAAACTTCAACTTGGTTGACTCATCAGTGTTGCTGGGAGGGTTTCATTTGTTTCCATCAACATGGATTTTGTTCCTTTTTTAAAAATTTATTTATTTTTTATTAAGTCAAATACGCATAGATTATGAATACATTTATGCATATGAGGGGTACAATGTATTGATTTATTTTTTATACAATCTGATGTGGTTACCTCAAATCAATCAACATAGCTTTTGCCTCATTTACTTGATTATCGTGTTGAGACATCTTGATTTTTGTGTATCTGAAAACTTTTGTAATGACCCATCTATTATCTTAAAAGTCAAGTTTTGGGGAATGATTTCATTTTGCCTCCCAGAATTTGAGGTACTTACACATTTTAAAGATGTTATACACTGTTTTGTTCCTTAATCTGGAAATGTTATTTTAAATCTCTTTTCATCTATTATCGTTTGGTTAGAAAATGTTTTAAGGAAACTGCTATTGCAATTTGTGCAAAAACCCTCTATCCCTCTGAAGCCCAGTAATTCTGTATTCTTTAGTGGGTACAAGAGGATTATTTATTTTGAAACTGCTAATACTAGCAGCTGACATTTGTTTAGTGTATATTTACCATGTGCAGGTACAGTTTTAAATATTCATTTAACACAAATATTATACCACCTTTTGAGGCATGATCTATTCTTATCCCTACTGTCCAGATTAGCTTACAAAGGCACAAATAGTTTAAGCAATGGCTCCCAATCCATAGAGCTAGTAAAGGATGAAGTCAGCATCCAAACTCAGAAGTCTGATCTTAACTCTCACATCACATTTATCCCTTTAGGAAAAAATGCTGAATTTCCTGAATATTTGCACTGAGATAAATTCATTTCTTTTGGATAATATGGAAGTTCCTTCTGTCTTCCCTTATAGTGGATTCTGGCTGGGAACAACAGTCTACTCAAAGATGCATTTCTACTTGACTGTAATGTTTAGCTGAAAGTTTAGGAAAAGAAGGAATGGTACTTTCTTGGGAAAAAGAAAACAATAATGCTAACTGAATTTTCAGATATTATATCTCTTACAAAATCTTAAATAAGAAACCTTCAGACTTGTGACATTTGCAAGAGTCTATGAGTTTCTAGGTGGGGACCTGCCCATGTCTTTGAATTTATGAATGATCTTTCTCATGAACTGTGATCACTTTCTGCCACTTCAGCAGTTGAGTTTTTTCCATCAAAACCTTTTTCAGAAAAGGTGGCTAGGGAACAAGGAGAAATATGGATCTGACCCTGTTTCACAAATCATTTCTGTCATTAATACTTTCCACATGTAAAGTAGATCTTATTCTGCCCTGAGTCCTTGTTGCCTTAGCAACAAAACATAGATGTTTCTCAGAATAAAGCTCTGGCTGGGAGGCCACCTCACCCTCTCCCACACAAAAGGGTCATGTAGTAGCATTCATAAAGAGATATCAGCAGTCTCTGAAATCAATTAGAATTGTATTCCTGCAAGTGCCCAAGAAGCCTTATGCCTAGAACTGAACTGAAATGTAAATCAAGAGAGAGTAATGTGTGGCTGAGGGAAGACTGAACCCCTAAAAACAAAATGTTGCTTATCGGTGGGCTGTTGCAATGGCTCACATTGCAATCACATTTGATCATCAAAGGACCCTCTAATAACTAGAAAACATGGCTCAAGATTGGTAGGAATTTCAGATCTCAGAGAACGAGTCGTGAAAATTAATTTTGAACAAATCAACACAGCAGAACCCTGGATGTGCCCAGCCTATGTTAGGTACTTTTTACCATTTTCTTGGTATCTTTCTAAGGTTATTTCTGAAGGATACCTCCTTCTCAAATCTCATGCAAATCTGCTCTCTCTGAGACTGCCTTTGTGTCCCTGGGAGGGGAGTCTGTTCCGTGGCATGCACAAGAAGCTGCTTGTGCTCCTTTGAATCATCCTGGCGTTAGAGTTCAGTGCAAGGGCTGAAAAGGAGTGACAAGATATCCCTAAAGTCTGTTCTCAAGGGAAAGTACCATATGCTAATCCTCAAACAATTAAATATACTATAAAATTATGTCATATTGATATATTAATTTGGCTTAATAGAAGAATCACTTCCCTTCTTCTAATACCTGTCGTGCTTCTGCTTGAGGACATTCCTAATATTTCCTGCAGGGTTTTTGTCTTAAACATTTGCTTTCTTTGTTTCTTTCTTTTTTTTTTTTTTTGTTATTGCAGTTTGACAGGGGCCGGGTTTGAACCTACCACCCTTAGTATCTGGGGCCGGTGCCCTACCCTCTGAGCCACAGGCACTGCCCTAAGCATTTTCTTCTTGCTCTACATTCTAGTGCAAGAAACTGAAAATCCTTCCTTTTACATATGGGACTTGGTCTTACTTTATGTTAGTTTAGTTTCTCAGATGTTATGAAACCCATAAAGAAATAGCATAAGAATGGTCCAGTTTTGGAAATGGATACATCAGGGTAAATAATCTCTAGTGAAGCAAATATCCACCCCCAGTCAATTAAAGACAGTATTAATGAATAAACTGAACTATGTTTCATGAGAAGGATATGGGGGCAAATGAAATCTTCAGCTCATTCCAAGGTTCACACCACACCTTAATTTTTGGATACCCTCCTCTTCCTAACCATATTCTGTTGAGCTTCCATCCCAGTTTTTGAGGTTCTCAAGCACAGGAAATGGTTTTCATGTAGATGATGTACTAGTGAAGAGATTTAATAAATAATAGCTAAATGTGCAGGCACTGAAATAAAAACTGTAAGCCTGGTAAACATCCCTGCTCAACAAAATGCTCTGTGAAAAGAGATCAGTTTTAGCTAAAAGGCTGGTGTCATCCTTTCAGATGTGGTGCTAGGAATGTGCATGCAGATCCTTCTGGCAGCTAGAAGTGTGCTCATCCATTTCTGTCCTTTTTAGCTTCCATGTAGTATACCTCTGAACATTCCTAGGCTTTTTCAGATAGCAACCATTGGTAGGAGAGTTGGACAGATATAGGAAGGCCCATCACTGTTTTATAAAAGTCTAAAGCAAAAGATCTAGTCGCATTGGGTCAAAACCACTGCTATCTGAGAGATTAAAAATTATGCCAGGCATACTCATTCGCACACATTCAAGTTAAGCAACTACCATTTCTTGAATAAAAGAATAAATATTCATTCATTGAATATAAGGTTTTAAATAGAATGGTCAACAGTATCATACTGGAGACGGGTCACATAAATAGTTGCCTAGGTGGTAACTTCATCTGACAATACTGAGGTTATTGGAAAGCTTTGACAGAGCAACTTCAATGGAAAGGGTAGGGAGATGGCAATAGATTGTGGAAGGAATCAGGGAGAAGGATGTAGTAGTCAGGAATCTCAATTAGTTTTCCAACATATTCGAGTAGTGAAGACAAACAGAATAGGGTTGACAAAGCCCATTAAAATCTTCTTGTGCGTTAGATGATCTGTGTTATTTATACTTCCACTTTCTTTTAAAAGTGTCATGAAAACTTAAAATGTATTTACAGTTTCAAAAATACAACTTAGAGCCATGTTTTCTGTAGTGTCAATATCTTCATTAGAACAGAAAATTCATTAGTGAAAATTTAGTAGTTTTAAAAATACATTTTTGTTTTGGTCATTATTTAAACATTTGTTGGCTTAGAGTTAGTTTAGTAACTTTGGTAGGTCAACCTATTAAACTTAACTAATATTTCCCATTGTGGTTTGGACATATTCAATGCTACAAATATACACAACTATAAAGAATTTTAAACTTTCTCCTCAAACAAGCATCTTGCATAGACATTTCACCTTTCACACAACTGGAAAACCAAACACTCTCCCACCATTATGATGTTGCTTTTGACCACCTAAATAATTATATTTTTTAATGATATATAATCCCTTATAACCTGATGTGAAGTACGTCAAGTGAAACATATGTAGGTATCTAAAATTCCTAGTAAAGAATAATTAATCAAACAAACTTTTTAGAGTTCATAACTTTTTTAACAGAATGACTATATTTTGGCTTCATGTAAAACATTTTAAGTATAGGGTACTTAAACATTCTAGCTTTTCTAGTTGTTCAAAAATGGTAATGTGCTTTCTGGTTCTTCTGGCAGGCTAACAACTGTGAACAAGACTATGGCTGCTCAGTGCATAGGAAGAATCCCTTTACAATTTTAATTATGAATATCTGTTAAACGAAGAATCATAGCTAAGCTGCCAAACTATGTGAATGTTTTTCCTTCAGAGATAACAGAGTCTAAATGCTATTTCTGTTCTGGGCTTAATTAAAGGGAAGGAATCATTAGTAATCCAGCAATTCTTGTTGTAGAAAGGGCTTTAACCTACATGCGTATCTGACCACCAACACTCTAAATGAGCTTATTAACTTGTTTGACATGAGACAACTGATCTTGACAATTTGAAGTGGCTGCCAGAACATGTGGATGTCAGCCAATGGCTTCAAGTTCGATGCTTTCCATTCCCAAATTGCTGATGCATGTGGTTCTCAGCAGATGGGCTATCCTCATGTGTATGTGTGTGTTGTCAAAGTAAAAGCTCTGATGGACAAAGTAAAAGCATTTAGGACCCTAAAAAGCAGCCAGCATTTCTCATGAAGTTGCTGAGATTAACCTTCATGCCTATTCAAACTGGGAACTAATGTGGAACAGAATCTGCCACTGTAATGTCTTCAGGGGGATGTCAGAATTTTTCTTTTTTTGTAATTACATCAATGTTCTATATTATTTCACATGAGTTTTAATAGCAACTTTGCAGCTGGAAGAATTAATTTTATTCCAATGATAAGACTTTTCTTTCTCCTGTGGAAAGGTATACATGATATTTACTATTTGAACCATTTGTAAGTGTACAACTTATTGGGTAGTATTAAATACATTCACAATGTTGTATACCCATCACCACTATCTATATGCCCAATTTTTCATCATCCCAACATAAACTCTGTACCTATTAAACAATAACTCCTCATTTTCATTCTCCTCCCAGCCTCTAAGAATAACTTTTTAAGAAACATATCACACTGTTGTATGTATTTCCTTTAATAAATCAAGGTCTTTGTTCTTAGATTAATGGAGCGTGTCCATCCAATATTTTCTAGCAACTCATTTTGTGTTGGAGAAGCCCAAATTGTGTCTACCGGAGCTACCTGTGATTCTCAGAAGCTCTTCTAAGACTTGGCTGCTGACCGGGCCTACTTTTAGAGAAAATGACACACAGCTCCTTAGATTTTGTTATATACAATGAAGTCTGACTTTCCTATTAGTTGAATCATTTGAATTACTATTTTTTAAAACATGGTCAAACAGTGTCAATATTATTTGGTTTGACCTGACAGCAATCTAGAGCTGAATTACTAAAATCTGGTACAGTACCAAAATTTTTATTATATTCTTCACCACTTTTTTGTTATTGTAGAGTCTTTTACAGAAAGCACAAATAGGTAGACTATATGAACTGTAGTTTTCTCTGTCACTTAAGTATTAAAAAAAAATTTTAATTGGAGATGTAAATAAATGGTGGTTCCAAACTCAGTATATCTTACTTACTGATTTACATATAGTGTTATCTTATGTGATCACATTGTAGCCAATTATAATTTATATTACCTTTTCTACTAATTTACTGACAATACTACTGATCCAAGTAGACTTTGCAGGAGCTCAGGAAATTTCACCCCAAAATACAACTTTTTGGTATAAATAATATTTTGAGTTAGAAGCCATTCAAGATCAAAGATCGTTGGAGTGAGCTCTTCCTCTATCTGCATAAACTGTGCAATTGACTTCCTTTCTTCTCCCTGTTATCTTGATATATAGAGATAAAACAGATTCAAGTCAATCTGCCTTCATATTAAAATTGAGTACATTTTATTCTTGCTTCCCCATTCTTGTGATGCTTTATTAAGAAGAATATGTTCCACCTCCATCCAGCATAATATAAAAGACGTAAAGTCTCCATCTTTTTTAATGGATGAATAGTATTCCATGGTATACATATGCCACAGCTTGTTAATCCATTCCTGGATTGGTTGGCATTTCGGTTGTTTCCACATTTTGGCAATTGTAAATGGAGCTGTAATTAGCCGTCTAGTGCAAAGGTCCTTATGATAAAATGACTTTTTTTCTTCTGGGTAGATGCCTAGGTAATGGGATTGCAAGATCAAATGGGAGGTCTCATTTGTGTTCTTTGAGGATTCTCCATACTTTCTTCCAGAAAAGTCATATTAGTTTGCAGTCCCATGACCTTTGTGTTTTTCATCTTATAACACGGATATGAAATTGGTCTGTAATCAAATGATTTTTGAAATACTTTAAGAAAAGAATTGAGAAGTCTCAAGATGTAGTTGGTCATAGTGTTAGAGAACACTGGCTCTAAAACCAGATAGTGGAGGTCAAAACTCAGCCCTGTATTTTATTAGCTGTGTAATGTGGGCAAGTTACTTCACATCCATGTGACAGTTTCTCATGCACATGGTGAGTTAATGATAGAGTAGTACCTACCTCTTAGACTAGGGGTGATGAAATGACTTAATATAAGTCACACACTTAGAGCAGCACTTATTACATAGTAACTGCCACTAGTGTTGTAATTTTTATTAAGCAGTTAAGTGTATTGAAACCCTAATCTATCTATACTAATGAGTCTATATCGATATGTTTTCTAAAAACAAGTCTTTTATTAGACAATACTTCCTCTGATACAAGAGAAATTAGGGTGCTAAAAATGGAACTTGATCTAACAAGTACTTGATAAACATTAGCTTCCTGTCCCTTCCCTCTTCTTTCCAAAAAAGGGATCTTTTCTTAACTTTTCTCCCAGGCCTCTGTATAGAGTCATCACTTCACTGAATTTCAGCAAAAGATATACCGTGGCCATTCTTGAACCATTCTCACTGGCCATTTTCATGCTCACTGGCCACTTTCTTTTATTTGGGAATCGCTTAATCCCAAGAGTTGGAAGTTGCTATGAGCTGTGATGCCACAGCACTCTACTGTGGGTGACAAAGTGAGACTCTGTCTCAAAAAAAAACAAAAACAAAAACAGATTTAAAATATTAAAGTTGATACTAGAGGTATCTGGGAAATGATTTTTAAAAGTTGCTAAAACAGGGCAGCGCCTGTGGCGAGTAGGGCCAGTAGGGCGTTGGCTTCATATACTGAGGGTGGCCAGTTCGAACCTGGCCCTGGCCAAACTGCAACAACCAGAAAAAAAATAGTCAGGCATTGTGGTGGGCACCAGTAGTCCCAGCTACTTGGGAGGCTGAGGTAAGAGAATCGCCTAAGCCCAGGAATTGGAGGTTGCTGTGAGCAGTGTGATGCCACGGCACTCTATTGAGGGCAATAAAGTGAGACTCTGTCTCTACCAAAAAAAAAAAATATATATAGCTAAAACGTCTTTCCAATGTTAAGAATAACCTATGATATGATTAGATTATTTTTATGATTGCATTATCTAAGAAAAAAGTAAAATTCTCTCCTCAAACAATTCAGACTCTGATAACCCTTTAGTTATTTATTATCCTAGGGCAAGAAGAGGTTTGCTTTTGTCATGGATAGGGAGTGTCGAACTTTCCTCACAGTGTAATTTTAGGTCTTTTATTGCAGTTTCATCATTCTTTCAGTTGAAAATATAAAAGGTTAATTGTGTCTGAGTGAATCTGTAGGAGAGACTGTGTAATAGGGACTTGGTATCATTAGGTAACTTATATGCAGTTGCTTCTGGTTGGAAACCTTAGTGAACTAGAGGGAACCAGAAGAGCATTTACAGACGTACAACTCCCCAACCTAGACTGGGTTTCCCACAAACTAGCCCACTCCCTGCTCCCTAGTCGATGCTCAGTAAGTATTTGGTGAGTAGATGACTGAGTAAGTGAGGGTAATTAGCTAAGCACTGAAAATGTGAAGCAGAGAAAATTCACTGAATCCTCTCCTGGTGCCTAAGAGGGAGACATAGCAACATACCTAGAAATGTGAAGTTGTAACCACATGAATGCTCAGCAAAAGGCAAAAACAGTGCTACCAATATTATAATGACTACAATAGGGTTTTCACCCAGTCAGAGACGCATTTTTTGACTCTATGTTGCTTAAAATAAGGTCTGAAAAGTAAGTAAGAATGACTAAGAGTCTCATAAGTAAGAATGACTAAGAGAGTGATCAGAGCGTCCCAGACAGAAGGAATAGCACATGCAAAGGCCCTGTGAGAGGAGAGAGCAAGTAAGTACAGGAATAGGGTGGTGCGTGAGAAGTGACTGATGGCAGATAGACAGCAGACACTGCAGGACTACACCGTGCAGGGCCTTGGAGGGAGCTCTGTATGGAGCATGAGCAAAGGGAAAGTCCTTGGGAGGTTTTACTCAGATTAAAATTAAAATTAAAAAATTGCTTGAGCAGCAGTAGTGGAAATAAATTAGAGCATGCTAGAGTGCCTGCGGGTGGAATACTAAGGACTTAGTTGTAGTGTGACAAGAGGTAATTATAATTTGGTGTAGACTGTCGAGGCATGGTAGAAGATGGCAGAGGAAGGTAGATTTGAGAGATTTAGGATTTATATTGACAATTGTTGGGGATGCATTGCATATGGTGAGGGAGGGATTTGGAAGTGTCCAGAATGGCCCCTAGGTTTTGGTGTGGTTCAGGAGAGATTTCGGTGCTCCTCCCTGGGATAGAGAACACTGGAAGATGCCCAGACCTAAGAATCAAAGATATGAATCTGTCTTTGGAAATGATGAGTCCTTTTTGAAATTCTCTTTTCCTCCCACTCTGTGCAAGACCTCAATGTATCTTCTCCTCCCACCCACTTTAATGCCAGTACATGGTTCTCATCTGAGCTTCTGCTCTAAACCCCTACGGTCCAGTGCCTCAGCCCCATGTGGCCATTGAGCACTTGAACTGTGGCTAGCCCAGATGGAGATGTGCTGTAAGTATAAGATACATATCAGATTTCAAAGACTTAGGGTTAAAAATAGTAAAAAAATAATCATTAGTATTTTCAAAATACTAACTACATGTCAAAATGATAATAGTTTGGATTTATTAGGTTAAGTTAAATGTATTATTTATTATAATTTATTATTTTTTTTTACTTCTTACTATGATTACTAGAAAATTTTAAATTACATATATGGCTCACAGTAGATTTCCATTGGACAGTACTGTGCCAGACAGTGACCCTGTTGTCACATTTCTGGCTCCCTGGGCCCACAGGGCTCTTGCTGTCCCTAGGATGTGTCACATTACTTTATGCTTCATACTCTTTCCTCTTACTGAACTTTTTTTTTATTAAATCATAGCTGTGTACATTAATGTAATCACTCTTACTGAACTTTTGTCCCCTTTCTTTCCTGTAAGATTAGCTACAATTCCTACATCTTTGTTCAGACTATTAATTATCTCCTCTACCATATGAAACCTTCCCAATTCCTTAAGGCAGAATTGAACATTACTGCCTCAGAATCTTACTCTGTTAATATCTTTATTATAGCTAATTCACCTGCTTGTATTTAGTTTCATATTCATTTGTCTCTCCAGCCAGATTGTAAACTTTTGCAAAGTGCAGGTACGATCTGATTTATGTGTCTAATTATGTAACCTGGTAGTTAATTATAGATATAGATTGTTATTCACCTAGTATCAGGTTGGTGCTCAATCAAGGGCTGGTGAATAACAATTGAATCTATACATGTTAAATAGCAACCATGCAACTGGTTATGACTTAGATGATTGACAGACAATATCTTTTTTTTTTTTTATAATTTTATTGAATCATAATTCTGTACATTGGTGCAATCATAGGGCATGATTCATATACATTCAGAAATGTTTTCATCGTACTGTTACAGATAGCCTTCATGGCATTTTCTTGATCACTATA
>CAUYON010039254.1:0-11551 GCA_963573935.1 Arctocebus calabarensis | reverse complement strand
TAGAGTGCTGTGACATCACAGCTCACAGCAACCTCCAATTCCTGGGCTCAAGCGAGTCTCTTGCCTCTGCCTCCCAAGTAGCTGGGACTACAGGCGCCCACCACAACGCCTGGCCATTTTTTGGTTGCAGCCATCATTGTTGTTTGGTGGGCCCGAGCTGGATTTGAACCCGCCAGCTCAGGTGTACATGGCTGGCACCTTAGCTACTTGGGCCACAGGCGCCAAGCCTGTACAAAAGCATTTTAATACAACCAAAATGTTTGTACCCCCATAATATTCTGAAATTTAAAAAAATAAAGAAAAAAAAAGAAATATGTGCTCCTTTTCAAACTATCGGCTAAGGCTAAGTCAATTTCACATCACATCAAATGTGACCCTTTCTTTGGAGCGGCAACATAAATTACATGGAACTAATTTGAGTGCACTGTGGACGTTTAACTATAGGTTCAGTGAATCTTGCTAGTGAAACACCTCCTAGAACAAGGACAGAACTGACAGCTCTTAATCTGAGCGCAAAACCAGATTGAAAGCATACATGAGGGAGAAAAAAATACATGAAGGAAGAAAATACATACAAAGGAGAAACTTTAGTACAATGTTAGCAAGTTATTTTATGGCCATTTGCACACATGAAACACTTTGCAGGTAGAGATGGCCCCTGATTTACTATGATTCCACTCACAATTGTTGACTTCATGATTGTGTGACAGTGATGGGCATTCAGCAGAAAGAAGTATGACTCTCTCTTTAGATGCTGGGCAGGGGCAGTGAGTCTCACTCCCAGCTAGCTGCCTGATCACCGGGTAAGAAACTGATACTCTGCAGTATATTCTGTTGCCAGACAGTTTTGCCCAACTATAAACTAATGTAAGTGTTCTGAGCACTGTAAGGTGGGTGAAGCTAAGCTATGATGTTCAGTAGGTTAGGGGTATGAAATGCAGTTTTCATTTAACTTATTTTCAACTAAAGCAATGAGTTTATTGGGATGTAACCCTATTGTCAGTCAAGGAGCATCTGTATTTCAGGATTTAATACAGCAACCTCATGAGATAAGTATTAATATTATCCCTATTTTAAGGCAAAGAAATTTGAAACAGAATGGTCAAAAACTTGCTTAAGTCACCCACTGAAACCTAGTCTATGTAAGGATGCTGCTTCCCTAGAAACTCTTTCAGCCAGGGCTTTATTCTTTCCCCTATACTCTTTGGACCTGGAAC
Source organism: Arctocebus calabarensis (assembly GCA_963573935.1). NCBI lineage: Eukaryota > Metazoa > Chordata > Mammalia > Primates > Lorisidae > Arctocebus > Arctocebus calabarensis. The sequence continues at coordinate 10,334 of CAUYON010039254.1, read as the reverse complement.
TGGGGTAGGTGTTCTCATTTCTCTGGACTTCTGCTTCAAGACTACAATCCCTCTTCCCTCAAAAGCTCACAGCTTTGGCTCAGCACCTGTGGCTCAACAGGCTAAGGCGCCAGCCATGTGCACCTGAGCTGGCAGGTTCGAATCCAACCTGGGCCCGCTAAACAACAATGACGGCTGCAACCAAAAAAAAAAAAAAATGGCCGGGCGTTGTGGTGAGCGCCTGTGGAATTGGAGGTTGCTGTGAGCTGTGATGCTACGGCACTCTCTAGGGTGACAGCTTGAGGCTCTGTCCCCCCAAAAAAAAAGCTCACAATTTTGAAGCACATCTTCTGGCTCTTTACTAAACATTCCTCTTTCTTAAATCAACTGTAGACTCTGGGGTCACTTCTCTGAATTCTTTGAAAAATTTTATTTTCTGTCTCTCATTTCAGACTCATGGTGATTTCACGGACTGTCTTCCCAATCTGCTACCTGCCTGTGCTATAACTGCCTCTTCTCCATGATAGGGTCTGAGCTAGTGAAGGCTGGCTTCAGAAAAGACTTCTCTACACCAGTAATTTTCAACCAATGTGCACTGGTGTGCCATAAAAATTTTTAAAGATCATTAATTAAATTACTTTCAAGAGAAGTTTAAAGCACAGTAAGTATATTCTTTTTTTTTTTTAACTCTTTTTTTCTTTTTTTTGAGACAGACTCTCACTTTGTTGCTCTCAGTAGAGTGCTTTGGCATCACAGCTCACAGCAACTTCAAACTCTTGGACTAAAGCAATTCTCTTAACTCGGCCTCCCAAAGAGTTGGGACTATAAGCACCCGCCACAACATCCGGCTATTTTTTTGCTGCAGTTGTCATTGTTTAACTGGCCTGGGTTGGGTTCGAACCCACCCCCCACCCCCCCACCCCAGTGTATGTGGCCAGCGCTTGCAACCAATGTGTACAGGATCCAAGCCTACTCTAATTTTTTTTTTTTTTGAGACAGAGCCTCAAGCTGTCACCCTGGAGAGAGTGCCGTGGCATCCACAGCTCACAGCAACCTCCAATTCCCGGGCTCAAGCGAGTCGCCTGCCTCCGCCTCCCAAGCAGCTGGGACCACAGGCGCCCGCCACAACGCCTGGCCATCTTTTGGTTGCAGCCGTCATTGTTGTTTGGCGGGCCTGGGCTGGATTCGAACCTGCCAACTCAGGTGCACGTGGCTGGCGCCCTAGCCCGTTGAGCCACAGACACCGAGCCGCCTACTCTAATTTTTTTTTTTTTGATCAACATAATTTAAGTGGACCGTGGAAATTTAACTATAGGTTCAAGTGTGCCGTGAGATAAAAAGGGTTGAAAAACACTGCTCTAGACAAAGATTATGATAGAAAGAACAAGTTTATTTTACTTTTTCTAGATAGACAAAGGGCCAATACGGTGAAAGAGAGGGAGACTGGGTGGGCAGAGAGAAGAGGGTACTCTGGCTGTTTGGGGGTAAGGAGGGTGGATAGCGATGACCACATTAACAGGGCACTGCTGCAGCTACTTTATACCTTCCTAGGAGCAGGCTGATAACAGAAGCGGCGGCTGAAGTCCAGGAGCTGGCTCCCCTGCCTTTCCTCGGAGACAGGCTTTATCGCTGGTGATGCGACTCTGACTCTGCCCTTGAGATAAGGCTGAGGTCTGAAACTCAAACCCCTGCTGCTCACTCAGAAATTCTTGGAGACTGCAAAGACCAGGTGCTCAAAAAGAATTTTAAAAGAGAAAGATTCAGGTCTCTTTTCCATGTGCCCAGCTGTTTTCAGAAGTTGTGCAACAGGACTCGAGGAGGCTACCTGTTAGCAAGAGAACACCAAGGGTTGCTCTTTAACCGTTACTGGGAAATTGCGGGATCAGGCGTCTTCCTGTTATTTTTTGCAAGGACACCCTTCCAACTGGGTGTTCTTGTCCCTCCCTGCTCCTGTGCCAGACGCTAGCTCCTTGCTCACCAAGTCTGTTTCCTCTCCTCTGTGGGCATACTACATTTTCCCTCTTCCTTTGTAGGTGTGGCTGTGTGACTTAATTCTAAACAAAGGAACTGGAAACCACCCGCGCAATCCCTTGCTTGTTCTCTCATGATCTGCCAGTCAGATGGAGAGGATCCAACAGAGGGTTCCAGGCACCAAAACAGCACCACCCAAAATAAAGTGAGGAGAGCCCCATTTGTCATTTTAGTTTAGTTTTTTGAGACAGAGTCTCACTCTGTCAGCCTGGCTAGAGCACAATGGTGTTATCATAGCTCACTGCAGCCTCAAACTCCTGAGTGCAAGTGATTTTCCTGCTTCAGCCTCCGGAGTAACCTACACATGTGCGCCAGTATGCCCAGCTACTTTTTTTTTTTTTTGGAGACAGAGTCTCACACTGTTGCCCTGGGCAGAGTGCCACGGCATCATAGCTCATAGCAATCTCAAACTCCTGGGCTCAAGAGATCCTCTCACCTCAGCCTCCCAAGGAGCTGAGACTACAGGCACCTGCCACAACACTCGGCTAATTTTTCTGTTTTTTGTAGAGATGGGGTCTTGCTTTTACTCAGGTTGGTCTAGAAATCCTGGCCTCAAGCCATCCTCCCACCTCAGCCTCCCAAAGTGCTAGGAATACAGGCATAAGCCACTGCACCCAGCCCTTACTTTTATCGAGTAGTTAGACACACCAAAATTGTTCCAAACATACTTTCGAAATTGTTTATTATTTTTATTTATTTATTTTTTGAGACAGTGCCTCAAGCTGTCACCTGGATAGAGTGCAGTGGCATCACAGCTCACAGCAACCTCCAATTCCTGGGCTCAAGCGAGTCTCTTGCCTCCGCCTCCCAAGTAGCTGGGACTATAGGTGCCCACCACAATGCCCAGCCATTTTTTGGTTGCAGCCGTCATTGTTGTTTGGGGGGCCCTGGGGCTGGATTCAAACCCACCAGCTCAGGTGTACATGGCTGGCGCCTTAACCCGTTGAGCCACAGGCGCCGAGCCCGAAATTGTCTATTAATTAAAGATAGATAAAATTTAAAGCTGAGTTTCTTAGCTGCACAAGTCCCATTTCAAGTGCTCAGCAACCACAGGGGGCTAGTGGCTGCCGTCTTAGGGCGGTCCTATAGCCTGGGTTGCCAGGGAAGGAGCTCAGGACCTGAATGACTGCCGGGAGCAGACGCTCATGCTCACCCCGACAACAAGCATCGGTTGTGATGTGAAGCGGAAATAAACCCTGATGTGCCGAGTCAGTTAAGTGCCAACACGCAGCCGCTGGCCCCGGCTCACGCGTTGTTGTTACTAACGCCTCTACCTCCTCCCTAACCTGCGTTCAGTCGTACTCCTCTCCTCTGCTATATTTTGGGGTTTTTCCTTTGGTACTACAGCTCTAGCAATTTGTTGGCCCCACGCTCGCCCATGGCCCCCCATCATCTGGTTTTACTCCTTACAGATGCCCTTAGTTCCTTGCCCCTGCCTCCCTCCACCTGCCTCTTCTGGCAAAACCCCAGCTGCTGTGAAGTTCACTTCCGTGCCCATGACTCAGCTGTAGGTAGACACGCAGGTCCACGCCGACTTGCCTCACTTTACGTTAATGACCAAATACTTCAGTCTGGCCTTTCTTTAGTACTGCGCGAAATCCTCTGACATCTCCCTCCTAGACACCTTTCCCAACTTCTCTTCAATGCTCCACTTCCCTCTTCGTCCTTATCAGCTTCTGCCTGAGCCACCTGTTTGCAATGAGAAACTCAACAACCAGGAGAGCAATTCCATGCACCCAGCAGCTACTCAGCCAGCCTCAGCACTGGATGCCACCTCTTCTTACCTCCCACACATCATCTGGCAACTATCTCCTCTCGTTCCTGAATCGTTTGGGTTATGTTTTCAGATTTGAAAATTTATATTTTGAATACAAGGAAGAACACTAATCCTAAGTGTGGTGTTTGATGAATTTTGCACATATACACACACACCTGTGTTACTGTCACCCTGTTGAAGATTTCTAGCATTGCTGAAGGATCCCTCGTGTCCCAATCCCGTCCCCTCTCAAGGTGCCCACCATCCTGACCTCCATCATCCTCAATTGTGCAAACAGAGCTTCCCAGAAATGGAATATTACAGAACGTGCTCACGCGCTTGTGTCTGGTGTTTCATTGAGCACTGGCTTTGAGATTCACTTGCTTTGAGTAGCCGGAGTTCATTCTCTCTCTTTTTTTTTTTTTTGAGACAGAGCCTCAAGCTGTCACCCTGGATAGAGTGCTGTGGCATCACAGCTCACAGCAACCTCCAATTCCTGGGCTCAAGCGAGTCTGTTGCCTCCGCCTCCCAAGTAGCTGGGACTACAGGTACCCACCACAACGCCCGGCCATTTTTTTGGTTGCAGCCTTCATTGTTGTTTTGGTGGGCCCGGGCTGGATTCGAACCTGCCAGCTCAGGTGTACGTGGCTGGCGCCTTAGCCCGCTGAGCCACAGGCACTGAGCCAATTCATTCTCTTTTTACTGCTGTGAAGTATACCATTGGATGGGTGTACAACAAAGTATTTCCCTATTTTACTAATTATGGCGTATTTAGGATGGCTGCAAATTTTTGGACATTCGTACTACTGAAAGTGGGGTCTAAAAACCATGAAACCATTTTTCTCTGTCTCATTAAAAAAATTAATAAATAAAAACAAAACAACCCATAAAACCAACCAAACTAAAAACCCCATGAAGTGGGATCTGTGTCCTCTTGAACTGGACTGGCTGGTGAAGAGTGGTGGAAGTGATAATATGGTGATTCTGGATGTAGCTTCTAAGAGAATGGGCAACATCTGTTTCCTTCCTCTTGGAGCCTTGAATCAATATACCCCCAGAATCATGAGCTCTAACACTGACTCATTGTTGTTTTAAGCCTCTACATTTTGAAATTATTTGTTACACAGTAACAGATAACCAGAAAACTACTGATGGATAGTTGGGTTGTACTTTTGACTACTGTGAACCAAAGTGGCTGTGGAAATTCTTGTGTCTTTTTTGGTAGACATAAGCCCTCATTCTCACCAGTTTTTTTTTTTTTCTGTCTTCTAGATTATTCTGATTAGTACACAAGCATGCTGCAATTTCTCCCATCTTAAAAAAAAGAAAACTTTTCTTGACCCCAGGTGCTTCTCCATTTCTTTGCTCCCAGCAAAACTTCTTGGGTTATTAACACTTTCTTTCTTTCTTTTTTTTTTCACAGCAACCTCCAACTCCTGGGCTTAGGCAATTCTCCTGCCTCAGCCTCCCGAGTACCTGGGACTACAAGCGCCCGCCACAATGCTTGGCTATTTTTCTTTAGTTGCAGTTCGGCTGGGGCTGGGTTTGAACCCACCACCCTCGGTATATGGGGCTGTCACCCTACTCACTGAGCCACAGACGCCGCCCTAGTAACACTTGCCATCTTCACTTTCCTTTCTCTTCTTCCCCCTTGAACTCATTCCAGCCAATCTTTCATCTCTTCTACTGTATAGAAATAGCATTTATTGATGTCTCCAGGACCTTTCTGCTCCCAACTGAGAGCAAAAGGACCGGATATTTCTCAGTCCTCGTTGTTGCTACACTTTCCCAGCAGCATTTGATACAGAGGATCCCTCTCCTTCCCTTTTCCCAGCGTTTTCTTCATCTGACTTCCAGGACTCCATTCTCTTGGTTCTCTTTCTACTTCACTGGCCATTCCTTCTCAGCCTCCTCTCATCTCCTGAATCTCTAAAGGCTGACATATCCCAGAGCTCTAAATATACTTAATAGGTGTTCCCATCCAATCTCAGGGCTTTAAATACCATCTATTTGCTGATGGCCTCTAAATCTATGTCTCCAGCGGGGTCTGTCCTCTGACCCACAGGCTTATGTGACTCCTTCCCTTCCCCTCACCTTACTGTGCTCCAGCTCTGCTGGCCTCTCATTTCTCAGGAACTCCCAAGATGACTGCACTTAGAGCCTTTGGCCTTGCTGCTTCCTCTCTCTGCAAAGATCTTCCCTGGATCTGTGCACGGTTGGCTCCTTATCATTCAGGACCGAATGAATGCACAAACAAATCAATGAATATACTTGAATGTTGTATGTTTTTATAACAACACTAGTATTAAATTCCTATTACTTATCTCTCTCTTTTTCTTTCTTTTTTTGAGACAGAGTCTTAGGCTGTCACTCTGGGTAGAGTGCCATGGCATCAGAGCTCACAGCAACCTCAAACTCTTGGGCTTAAGTGATTCTCTTGCCTCATCCTCCCAAGTAGCTGGGACTGCAGGTGCCCGCCACAACACCCAGCTACTTTTTTGTTGCAGCTGTCCTTGTTTTAGCTGGCCCAGGACGGGTTTGAACCCACCAGCCTCAGCGTATGTAGCTGGTGCCCTACCCACTGAGCTACAGACCTTGCCCTCTCTTTCTCTAACTATCGTAAATCTTGAATACAAAGGTGAAAACTTTGGTTTCAATCAAGAACTCTTTAGGGCAGTGGTTCTCAACCTTCCTAACGCCGCAGTCCTTTAATACAGTTCCTGTGGGTCACGGCTGAGATATTTGGTCTTCAAGGAACAAAATAGCTAGGTTCAAGGTGAGGATCATTTTCCATCTACAGAGTGTTTTGCTTTAAATCTGAAACAGGTCCTAAATATTTAAACTGGATATCTGCTCAGTGCCTGTAGCGCAAGTGACTAAGGCGCCAGCCACATACACCAGAACTGGTGGGTTCGAATCCAGCCTGGGCCTGCCCAACAACAATGACAACTATAACCAAAAAATAGCAAGGCGTTGTGGCAGGCACCTGTAGATCCAGCTACTTAGGAGGCTGAGGCAAGAGGATTGCTTAAGCCCAAGAGTTTGAGGTTGCTGTAAGCTGTGATGCTCCGGCATCTCAAAAAAGAATATAACTTGGAATTTTCTATCACTCATGCCAAATTATCAACCTAAGAGACATCAGCTCTTAATTGCATACTGTCCAGAGGGCAAGAGTATATATGCTTGTGTAAATGTGTGTGTCTATGGAGGGAAAAGGAAAAGTTGGGGTTCAGTATCAAATATTTTACTACAGTTTAGGATAGTCAACTAACCTCCTCATAGTTCCATTAAATAAAGAAGCATCCCGGGCGGTACCTGTGGCTCAAAGGAGTAGGGCGCCAGCCCCATATGCCAGAGGTGGAGGGTTCAAACTCAGCCTCGGCGAAAAACTGCAATAAATAAATAAATAAATAAAGAAGAATCCCATAGGATCCCAAGCAATGCTTAAAGATCCACAGCTATTTCATTAAAAAAATCTTTACTTTCGGCTCAGTGCCCGTAGCTCAGTGAGTAGGGTTCCGGCCACATACACTGAGTCTGGCGGGTTCAAGCCTGGCCTGGGCCTGCTAAAGGACAATGATGACTGCAACCAAAAACAAATAGCCACGTGTTGTGGTGGGCACCTGTAGTCTTAGCTATTTGGACGGCTGAGGCAAGAGAATTGCTTAAGCCCAAGAGTTTGAGGTTGCTGTGAACTGTGACACCATGGCACTCTACCAAGGGCAGCAAAGTGAGACTGTCTCCAAAAAACCCCCCCCAAAATACACTCTCCTTGGGAGTGGAGGCCACCCCTCTGTTCCTGTGAAGTGTCCTTTGCAACCCAAGGAACAGGGACTTTACCAGGCTCCCACTTAGCTAACGCAATAGTTTTTGCATAAGTGACAGAAACTGAACTCCCACATCCTCTAAGGAGACTTGAGGCCTTTTAAATGAAATATCTAATGAAAATTGTACAACAAATCCCCACGCACATACTCTTCCTTATTAATGGAGGTGATGTCACTTGTGTCCCACTCCCAATGAACAAAGTTTAAGATAGAACTTTATCTAGTGATCTGTGAACGTGGCTAATTAAAACCATGTAACAAGGAAAAGATCCAGTGCACCTTATGTCAAGAAATATTAACTGGATGTAAAGGACATCAAGCCCTTGCAGGGATATTTAGAATAGAAGATTAAGGTGAGTCATGATGGGGGCTGCGGATGTTTGAAATGCTCTTATGCGGAAGAGTAAGTGGATTTTTGCATCATTCCAGAGTGTCTTGCCAACTCCACACAGGGATACGTGTCGAATGCAGTCCAACAATGGCATCCTTGCCCTGATGCACAGGCACTGAAGGTGGTTATTTATTTATTTATTTTTCTTCAGCCCCCAGTTGACATGATTCATTTTGTTAATTAAGGCCTGGAAGCTGGCTCTTAACCTTGACCCTTGATCCAACCTCTGGTCTCAGTCCTTTTTCCTTCATCATAACTGCACTCCCCTTCTTAGAATGCTGCCTCCAGCCCTCTGGTTTGCTGTTTGCCAAGACTTGGACTTAGAAGAGAACTGGGGCAGGGGAATTCAAGTTGTAGATGGGTAGCTTTCAGCCCCACGATGGAAGCAAGGGCCCCGTCACTGGGCATGTGTAAGAAGCGGCTGCAGGAAACACCTCTGGGCACTGAAAAGAGGAAGCTCCCGCATCGTGAGTACATAGAAGGGCATTGCCTTGGAAATTTCTTCCAAATCAGATTTTCCAGGGGACCAAGAACTGACTCTACAAAGTGATCTGGGGCCAGCCAAGGACTAATTCTTCTTTAAAAAAATTATTTGTATTAAATTTTTTTAGAGACAAAAATCTCACTCTGTCGCCCAGGCTGGAGTGCAGTGGCACAATCAGAGCTCGCTTCAGCCTCTCAAACCCCAGGTTCAGTTGATCCTCTGGCCTCAGCCTCTCAAGCAGCTGGGAGCTACTACAGGAGGACTCTTTATGCTGATAATCCATTTTGTATTCCACAAAATAGTGATGGCCTTCTGGAATTAACTATTTTGAGCCTGTTTCTTCAGCTGTAAAAATCAGAAGAATAAAAATGCACTTGTGAGGGAAGTGCCTGTGGCTCAGTGAGTAGGGCGCCGGTCCCATATACCAGAGGTGGCAGGTTCAAGCCTGGCCCTGGCCAAAAACTGCAAAAAAAAATCTCCGAGAGTTGGGGGTTGCTGTGAGCTGCAATGCTGTGGCACTCTACCCAGGGGACAGCTTGAGACTCTGTCTCAAAAAAACTAATAATAAAATAAATAAGTAAAGGAATTATGCAGTATGTATTTAAAAAAAAATGCACTTGTGAGAATTAAGAAATGTTTTGTTTGGTAAATTGCAAAGCACTTGAAAGTTTAAACAAGTCTGGAAGGAAATACACCAAACTATTGGTAGTGGTTACCTCCAAGGAGTGATTTGGAATAAAGACAGAGTGGTGGCTTAGCGCCTGTGGCTCAAGCGGCTAAGGCGCCAGCCACGTACACCTGAGCTGGCAGGTTCGAATCCAGCCCAGACCCACCAAATGACAATGACGGCTGCAACCAAAAAATGGCTGGGTGTTGTGGCGGGCACCTGTGGTCCCAGCTACTTGGGAGGCTGATGCAGGAGACTCGCTGGAGCCCAGGAATTGGAGGTTGCTGTGAGCTGTGATGCCACAGCACTCTACCCAGGGTGACAGCTTGAGGCTCTGTCTCAGAAAAAATAAATAAATAAATAAAAGACTTATTTGAGTTTTTCAATAAGCATGTATTACTCTTATAAGAAAAAATAAAGATTTATATATTTAGATGTATATGAATCTATAGACATATTTCTTTCTTTTTTTTTTTTTTAAGACAGACTCTTACCCTCTTGCCCAGGCTAGAGTCTCATAGGCTTAGCCGACCTCACAGCAACCCCAAACTTCTGAGCTGAAGCTATCCTCCTGCCTTAGCCTTCCCAGTAGCTGGGACTATAGGTGTCTGTTAATTTTTGGTAGAGATGGGCTCTCACTCTTGTTCAGGCTGGTCTGAAACTCCTGAGGCCAAACAGTCCCCCCACCTCAGCCTCCCAGGGTGTTAGGATTACAGGTGTGAGTTACCTGCCCTGCCCTAATAACTCCATGAAGCAATATATTCTTTCAGTCCTTTTGCCCTTTGGAATCATGTTACTAAATATAGTTTTGTAATACATTTCTTCTTTCTTATTATAGATCCATATCCATTCCATGCTATAAAATGTTCCTTGTTAACATTCCTATAAGGACATACTGAGATTTATTTAACTGGTCCTTATGTGGCTGTCTGTCTCTAGTTTTATCATATTATAAACTATAGGCTCGGCGCCTATGGCTCAACGGGCAAAGGTGCCAGCCATGTACACCTGAGCTGGTGGGTTCAAATCCAGCCTGGGCCTGCCAAACAACAATGACAGCTGCAACCAAAAAATAGCCGGGCGTTGTGGCGGGCACCTGTAGTCCCAGCTACTTGAGAGGTGGAGGCAAGACAATCGCTTGAGCCCAGGAATTGGAGGTTTCTGTGAACTGTGATGCCACAGCACTCTATCCAGGGTGA
>CAUYON010039252.1:0-26085 GCA_963573935.1 Arctocebus calabarensis | reverse complement strand
AAATGGAAGAGTTAAAAAAGTCTCTGGCAACTATATAGCAGGGATCTGCTGGAAGCTCTTGTATAATTCACTTCGATGTTTTGTGAGCTCAGGAGGGCACCCCCCCAGCAAGTAAATTAGTCTGGGAAGGTTGATGCCTACTTCCCCACCTTGCCCCTCTGTCCCACCCAGTCGGTGGTTACAGTTGTGATCCAGTTTCCTCCAATGAGCAGATGCTTCAGAGATTTACGCCTGCCTGGGTGACAGTGAGGCCTGTGGCTCCACAACCAGTCTGCTACTCCTTGTCACTGTTTGCTAGAGGGAGGTGAGGCCTGACAACCTGGGTACTTAACAGGGGCTGGGGTAATTCACTCAGTTCCAGCCCTGTCCCTGATTGATGTTGCTGCTGGAACAGAACAAGTTCGCAGGATTTATTTCTGTCAAGGCTATTTTCCCTGATCAGACTGGGGCTGCAAATGGGTTTTACTCAGTCTGTGAGTTCCAGCCCTTTGTCTCAGCTTTCATCCCCTGAGGGCCAGGTTAAGCAAAGCAGCCCCTCCCTGCACTCTGTCCTGGCCAGTATCGCCTCAGGCAAATCCTTCACATGCCTTGGTTGCCCTCCCTTCTGCCGGCACCCGAGAAGCCGCCAGCGTCCCCTGGCTGCCCAGAAGACTCGGAGTGTCTCCTCAAAACATCCCCAAGGGTGCAGCTCTCCTGCTACTGTTCCCGGGGCTGGTTGCTGGAGCCGGCTGCCGTTTAGGGCCTCAGGAGACTTTCCCACCAGCCAGGTCTCTCGGCTCACTCCCCTCTCACCATTCCAAGCCAGAAAACCAGCACAGTTCAACAACAGTCTGCGCCCGTCCACACCCCTCAAGAAAGTCTCCAAGAATCTGGACTCTGTGGAGAACAGGCCTCCAGACCTTGGGGTGAGAGTGGAGGGGAACACCAGCAACACCAACTTGCAGGTAGAGACTATATACAGTTTTATGCCTGCCTGGAGAGCGCCGTAGGGGAAGGAAGTCTGGTTTTTAGAGGGTCTCTCCTGTGGGGTAGAGTGGGAGGACATCCGAACTCTGCTCGCTTGTTTGTATGGAGGTATGGAGTGTACTGTGAGCCTTTCTCATGGGGGAGGGGACTCCCTGTCCGCTTGGTGATGTGCTCTGTACCTTTTTGTTTGTGTCCTCGGGGTCTCAGGTCGCCCCAGCAGGGTTGATGTGCGCTCTTCGACCTTTTCTTTTGGGTCAGATCCAAACCGGCTTTCTTGCTGAGTTTCTGTCCTTTAACTCTCCTTCTGGACGGGAACCTCTGCAGAAAGCTGGTTACAGATCGCCATCTTGGCTCCTCCCCCGATATTTGGATTTTTTCCAGCTTTGTACTTCATTTTCTCAGACTGTACCTTTGCAGCCACTCCTAATTTATCTCTCCTCTTTAAATTAGCAAGGTGTCCCTCTGTTCTATTCAAAAGGAGACCAGAAGAAGAAGGGTTCACTCAGATCCAACTGAAAATGTCACCACCTCCATTCTTAGTACACAACAATGGGGAAGTTTGGATTCACAGTCAATTCCCTGATTGAGTTATTCCTTCCCACCCTCCATTCACTTACCTTAATGGCTCCAACCACTGCTGTCGTCAGGGCCGAATTGTAATAGCTGCACAGGACCGTGGAGTACATCAGTAGAAACCTGAGGCAAGGGAGCAAACATCGAGTGCACCTTACCCTCTCGGTGATAGTAACAGGTATGAGTATTATTGGCATTTTCTAAACCTGCTTGAGGTGTCCTTCGCAGTTTCTCTGTGCATTTCCTATTAGCTTTTCCGTGAAATGGGGGTGAAGAGAATGAGTTTACTGACCCGAAATCTTTCCATTTACACCCATGTTACAAAAGTGCTTTTTAATCCTCTTGGTGTATCAGAATCACCTGCTGCATTTTCTAAACACAGTGATGCCCGGTAGAAGTTTGGTTCAATTGGTTGGAGCTGGGGCCCTGGCTGTGCGAGATCTAAAAGCTCCACAGCCAGCATTGAGGATTTTAGACAAAGGAGATTGCAATGAATGGATTCCACGTGCTAATAATACTCCTGTACCCTGTTCCCAAAGTTAATTCAGGCATTTAACACTAAGCGTTGACACTTACTTGTCAATAAAATGACTACAGAATTGTGAACAAGCACCAGACAAGAAAAACATACACACATATGACAAGAGTATAGAAGGCAGGTAGAGGTAAAGAAATGAGTTAGTTCCCATCAAATAGTGAAGGAAATTAGCTACAACCTAAGTGGGACACAAAACTCCATTTATCCAAATCAGATGACTAAATGCTAAAAGGAATTACCGTCAAAACTGGCTGAGAATAAAACTTGAAAAAAAAAAACACAGAGAAACCTGATTTTCAAGCTAAATTTCCAGGTAAGGAGCAGGAGCTTGGCTCCCTCATAGAGCAAAATAAACTCAACTCTAAGAAAATTCGTATTGCTAGAATTTAACCCCCAGTTTTAGTCTGTATCTAGGCTTAAATCTCTGATTGTTACTAACAGAACCAGGGTCACAAATCTTCAACACCATAACCTCTGTTGGCCTGAGTATATTTACTACTGAGATGGTAGAGAGAAAAGAAAAAAATTGAGTTAAAATACACTAAGGTTTACATTAGGTTAAGGAGCTTAATTATAAAACTGATTATAAAATTTAAATTTTATAATTCAGAATAATTTGTGTATTTCTTATTAAGGTAATTAAAACAATTTGACAAGTTAAAGATACTCTGTGGTTTTAATTTAAATTGTATAATTGACATTAGACATGCAATTTTAATTTGAAAGGAGTAGAATCTGAGTAAGTCTGTACACAGTAATTGAATGCTTTTTAAAAAGCTGATTTGCCACATTTCCAAGTTTGGTTTATTAGATTTCAAAGAGTTGCTTAAGTACATAAAACAATCTACTGGCTTTGCTAGTCCAACCCTCAGGGGTTGGAATTGTTGAAGAAAAATCAGGCATATCATATTTGTAAATGCAGCTTAAAATGTTTTAATCCACTAAGTTGTAAATGGAACTAATTAACAGTAATTGTTTAGGAAATTTTAATTGATTAAACCTGAGTTAATAAGCTGCCATTAATCAAATAAAAAAGTAACTGTTCTTTCACAGAAAAAATTATAAGCTTTATACATAGAGTAACAGTATTTATAAGTTGAACTCTAAGGCTTAAGAGAATCTAAGTTTTGGGGGGAGGCTGAGGCCGGTGAACTGCTTGAGCTCAGGAGTTGTGAGAGCAGCCTGAGCAAGAGCAAGACCTCATCTCTACTAAAACTATAAAAACTAACTGTACTTAGTGGCCCACTCTTGTAGTCCCAGCTACTCAGAAGGCAGAGGCAAGAGGATTACTTGAGGATTACTCAAGCCCAAGAGAGTTTGAGGTTGCTGTAAGCTATGATGTCATGGCCTCTACCCAGTGTGACAGAGTGAGACTGAGTCTCAAAAGTACAAGAAAATAAAAAAGTCTAAGTTTTAAAAAGTTATGATTTTAATAAATTCAATGTCAATTGAGAGCCCTGGGGGCTCCTTTTCATGCATAAAATGAAAAAAGGTAAATATTCAACCTGCTGTCTCTAAGTACCTGCTTTGCCAGACTCCAGCAGTCGGAGGAGATTATCCACAGCATCTGCACTGGAGGGGCTCAGAGTCTAATAAAATGGAAAGACACAGGAGGCATAGGGGCGCCAGTCTAACTCAGGGACCACAGGGAAGCTTCTGTAGTCTTCTTAAACTTGAATGCAGCCTTAAATTATGACCATGGATGTTCTTTATTTTTGTTTTTAAACTCCAACTCCAGGATTGTTCCAAACATGCAACATTTTCTCCATCTTATATCTTTATTTATTTATTTATTTATTTTAAGAAACAGGGGTAGTGATGTCTCTCTATTTGCCCAGGCTGGACTTGTACTTTTGGGCTCAAGGGATCCTCCCGCCTTAATCTCTGGAGTAACCAGAACTACAGGTGCCTGCCAGGGCTTCCAGCTCCACCGATATCTTAATGAAACCACCGTGGCCTGCATTCGAAACTGGTGGATACTATGGATCTAAGATCCTAGCATCTATCTATCGTGAGTGTGGGCAACTAGAGCATATTCACCAGGTGGGCTGAGCCAGGGAAGGAGAATCCCTCTCCCACCTCTGGAGAGAGTCTGACGGAGTGGCAGTCCTAAGCAATCGACAGGAGCCAGACAGAAAAGCTGCACTTCTCAACGTAACCACTAGATGACCCCAGAGCGGACGAATACACATCTGAAGCCAGTAAGATAAAAGTAGTAGCGTATTACATTTTTTTTTTAAAAAGAAACAATCTAATGGGGGAAGGAACACATTTATTAGAGGGACTTTGCTTGACAAATGCAATTAGGGTAACCTGGATTTTTTTACCCTCAATGAATCCCGAGCAATAAAAAGAAAAGAAACAATAAGTACCTGTACAGTGCTAAAACTAAGACTCTGAATTAAAAGAACCTCTCTGTTAACTCAGTACAAGGGAAACCACACCCCTGTTAATACCCAAATTGTCAACCTCCAGATGACTGCTTTTGATTTTAGCATCTATGGATTAATAAGATGTGAAAATGGCTCAGAGCCTGTAGCACAGTGGTTACAGCGCCAGCCCTATACACTGAGGCTGGAGGGTTCAAACCCAGCCTGGGCGAGCTAAGCAACAATGACAACTGCAACATAAAACTAGCCGGGCGTTGTGGCAGGCTCCTGTAGTCACAGCTACTTGGGAGGCTGAGGCAAGAGAATTGCTTAACCCCAAGAGTTTGAAGTTGCTGTGAACTGTGATGCCACAGCACTCTACTGAGGGTGACATACTGAGAACTGTCTCACAAAAAAGAGAATAAATAAATAAATAAAATTAAAAAAATAAAATGCGAAGATATTTAAAAGCTTTGCTTAATTCATAGTAACTCTTTTCCATTCTGGATGTTTAAGTCATTATATCATCCATGTACATTTGGCAAATAGCAACACATATATTTGGTGCACATTTACTCAGACAGCAGACGCCTCTTGGGGTCAGGGTGCCCAGGTGGAAACCTCTGGACCAGAACTTCTGCTCAAAGATTTCTTCATGTTTCCATAAATTGCACAACAAATAACTGATTTACCTAAGGCTGTGTGGTACACTCATAATGATCACAAACAGAATTCAAATGACCAATTTTATGACTTGCTGCTCACCACTGCAGAGGCATATATAGAGATTGAACACAACTGCTCAGATAATGCAGTGATGTTTGATAACAAGGCAATAGTTCTTCCTAACATGATGCCACTATCCTGCATACAACAAATGCCCAATTTTTATACTCCTTCTACCAACCACAATGCTACCCAAGCACATTATTCTCCTGTAATTCCTGATTTCAAAGAATTTCAAGTAAACTTATCTTCCCCCAAGTACCCGAGGGCTCAGTGGGGAGCTGGAGAGGCACCAGGTCATGGGGTAAACGCAGTGCACCGATCTTCCCCTAAGCTCTGCCTTGATGCAGATGATGGGGATACTCACAGTCTTTACAGGTTCTGTCACTCCATCCTCACACAATGAGCAGAACCCTGCTTGCTTTCTCTTGTGCAGTGTGTCATTAGTAGTAAGAGTTGAAGATTCAAGAATTAGAATACTTTTTTTATGCTGTGAGTAGGAAAAATGGGATTCTTTGGGGTTTTACTCAGGGAATGTATTACTGCTTCAGTGGGATGAGCCTAGGCACTGGGGCAGGCACAGATTAGGATAATCCTCTCGGGACCTAGGGGGCCTGGTGCCAACCTCTAGTATGAATGAACTGGAAGCCACAATGTCTCAGAAATATTAAAGGGAACTGCAGTACTAGCTTTAAAAAATTCTAGTTTTCAACTTACATTCCAGTCTGTAATTTATCTTTAGCTCCCTGAATACAGTTTATCTTCCTGAAACAACTTCATTCCATCATATGTTCTATTTACAAACTCCTGATTACACATAGTACCATTTCCTCGTGCTGAATCCTTCACTGTAACTCAACAGAGAATTATAAGTCTTCTTTGTCAGGTTTGGGCCCTAATGTGGAAATTCTGAAAGCTCAAAATCCCTAAAGTCTAAAATTCTGAAAATAACAATCCCAGAAGATCAAAAATCCCAAAATATAATTCTGGAAAAAATAATTTTTAAAAATTCTTGAAAAGGCCATTTATTTATATCTTTTAAGGGGTAGATGTTGGACAGGATTGACTAAATTGGCAGGGGAGAATGCTTCTTTTTTTTGTTCATGTTTTTACTTTTATGATCTTTAAAATACTCCGTGCACTTGTATTTGGACTGTAGTTGTGGTCTACCAGTGTTATAAGTATAGGCTGTCTGGTTATGGCTCAGCAATTGCAATTAAGCAATTTTCTGCTTTCACTGCCCTACTAAACATTTGCTTTTAAGCTTAAGAAACCTTGTATCGTTATTACAGCCCTTTTGCAAGGCTATAATATCACATCTCTTTCATCGTGTTGTAAGGAATATAGTAAGAAGGGATGATAGTCAGCTTCCCCAATACCAAATTTTTATTAGTCAGGGTTCTCCAGAGAGACAGAACCAACAGGATATTGTATAGAGACACACGAGAGAGAATTTGTCAGAGGAATTGGCTCAGGTGATTGTGGAGGCTGAGAAATCCCTAATGAAGGCTGGAGACACTAGGATGTTGGCAGTGTGGCTCAGGCGAGAACAAAGGCCTCAGAACCCAAGGGGCCGCTGGTGTTAAGTCCTAGAGTCCAAAGCCTGGTGAGGATGGAGTTCTGAGGTCCAAGCCAGCAGAAGAAAAGTCCTAGCTCTCAGGGGGAGATCAATTTCCCACCCACATGGACGGCAGATCTTCCCCTCCTAATGTACTAGGACTTGCACAGTAACCTCCCCTGGAAAAGCCTGACAGACCCAGCCAAAGCATGCTGTACTATGTTTCTAGGCCTTTCTTAATCTAGTCAAGTTGACACCTAAAATCAAATCCACACATTCACCCACCCTGTGCCAACATGGCACACATATGCATCTCTTTAAATCCTACTTAACTTCCAAATAAAAGCAATAACAAGGCAATAGTTCTGCCTAACATGATGCAACTATCCTGCATACAACTAAAAATTCACTAATCCAGGGGTGTCCAACCTGCGGCCATGCAGAGCATCTGAGAACTGTTTTGCTTATCTGTGGTGTGGGATATCACAGAAAGTATGTGTGGACTATTTTTTTACTTGTCGGTTTTCATTAGTGTTTGTATATTTAACATGTGGCCTAAGACAACTTTTATTTTTTTCCAAGGTGTGACAGAAAAGAAAAAAATTTGGATACCTTGGCCCCCAGAATTCAGCCCTTAGGATTTTAGTATCTGAGATTTTAATCTTTCAAGATTGTGATTTTTTAGGATTTTATCCTTTGGGGATTTTGATCTTTTGGTATTTCAACATTTGGGGTGATGGTGTTCTGGATAGTGCCTTTGGGGATTACGGTTGGCAGTGATGCTTTCCCCATTCTATTTGCTTCTTAAAATACTTTACTAAAATTTTTCAACTTGGAATAGAGGGTTACAGGTTTTTAAAAAAGCAAATTGGAAATGCAAACTTGAAAGCAGCAAAAATAAATAGAAGGCTGAGTCAGGCTCTTCTAGAGCGTGGGGCTGAGATGTGCATATGACCCTGGGATGCCCCTTAGGACAGTCAGGAGAGAAGGGACAGCCTGAGCCCAGGACCAGTTGTCCAGAAAAATAGGGAAAAAAGAGGGTAGCTGATAATCCCTATTTTTTTTTTGCGCCTTTTAAATTATTTACTAGTTACATGTATGGCCTATTCATGCACAGAAATTTTCAGATTTTTAGATTTAAAATAGACACACACAACATGGTCTTTCAACACGAAGACACACCTAAAGAAAATTTCAAGAACAAAAAGCCTAGTTGTTGGACAATACAACAGCCCCGACATTTCTCTTCAGAAATGTCTTTGAATAGAACAGGTACAACACTATAAGAAAAGGCTGTCATTGCCACATAATAATGTGAGGAAAGGATCTTGAGAAACTAAGGACATAGTGACAAAACAAAAATACAGTACTTCCTAGCATGGTGGCCTAAGCCAGTAGTCCCAGCGACCAGCAAAGCTGGGGTAGGAGGATCACTGGAGCCCAAGAGTTTCAGTCCAGCTTGGACAACATTAGTAAGACCTTGTCTCTTTACAAAGCAAGCAAACAAACAAACAAAAATAAAAAAACAAACAAACCCCTCAGTTGGCTTGGTGCCCATAGCACAGTGGTTACGGCACCAGCCACATACACCAAGCGTGGCAGGTTTGAACCTGGCCCAGGCCAGCTAAACAACAATAACAACTGCAGCAAAAAAATAGCCTGCTGTTGTAGCAGGCACTTGTAGTCCCAGCTACTTGAGAGGCTGAGGTAAGAGAATGGCTTAAGCCCAAGAGTTTGAAGTTGCTGTAAGCTGTGATACCACAGCACTCTTCCAAGGGTGACATAGTGAGACTCTATCTCCAAAAAAAAAAAAAAAAGAAAAGAAAAAGAAAAAAGAAACCCTCACTTGTGTACTTGAGATGTCAGCTGACTTTCAAATAATCATTTCAAATAATCTTTCAGAAATCAACAGGCAACATCATACTTGGAGTAGAATGGGACATTAACTGTCAAAACCAACACAGCTTTGCACTTGTTCCTAATCTTTTAGGCTGGGCTCCCAGGTACCCTGGCTCCTAGCCAGCTCTGTTGTACAAGTACAGAGAAACACAGACAGAAAGACAGAAGGTATATTTTGATTTAGCTTGTCAAGTGATATCATAGATCAATGCTTCTACTTACTATGGTTTCTTACCCCAAAAAACAGGAAAGAAGAAACTGTATGATGAACAAAATATTCTTCCATTGGTTGAATTCAGTAGCCTATGATGAAAAAGAAAAAAAAAACCTAATGATTAGACTAATGATACTGCAGTTTAAATCTATTGATTTTACCAAACCCTGTAAGCTTCCAGACAGAAAATGTAATTTTAAAAATCCTGGCCAGGCATAGAGGCTCACACCTGTAATCCTAGCATCTGCGGAGCTGAGGTGGGAGGATCCCTCAAGCTGAGGACTTCAAGACCAACCTAAGCAAGAACAAGACCAACACCTGTTCTCTACTAAAAATAAAAAAAATCAGCTGGGTGTGGCGGGCAGCTATAGTTCCAGCTACTCTGAAGGCTAAGGCAGGAGGATTACTTGAATCCTGGAGTTCGAGGTTGCTGTGAACTAGGCTGATGCCACAGCACTCTACCCAGGGCAACAGAGTGAGACTTTTATCTCAAAAAAGGAAAAAGAAAAATCCTTCCCAAACAAGAAATACAGTATTTAAAAACCTACTTGTGTGACAGTGGGTAACTTATTCTTCCTCCCTGAATTGCAGATTTACTTTACAAAATAGAGATTAAAAAAAAACAAAAATTAAAAAAAAAACCCTCCTCAAAAGAGTGATGTGGACTCTAGAGCAAGAGGGCGGATGGGAAGGATGTTTAACTCAGCTCTCCTGGAACAATAGGTGAGAATGAGTGGGCTCGATCATTCCTGGCGTGGAATATTGGTGTGGAGTGGCAGTTGGGGTGTGCAGCGAGTTGACGGATTGCTGTATTTGCAGCGTAATCTGGGGCTGCGGAGACTGCCAGGAAAGTTCTGCCCCGTGGCTGCAGCGGCCTTGGGTGGCAGCGGTGGCAAATAGCTCCACCACAGAGGATTGCAGTTACTAGTTCGTGGGGAAACTAGGTATTGTGTGGAAAGACTGCTGAAGTGTGGACTCCTGAGCAGAATTAAGCAGCCAGAAGGGGGTGCGGAAGGAGAGAGAGTCAGACGGGAAAGATCCCGGATAGGAAGAAGCAAATGTTTTGGAATTTGGGAGATGGCGGTCACTGTAGGCATCTGGCACTGGCCCAGGATATCCTGCATTTCATGGGAACTGTTGCAGGGAGAATTTGTGAAACCTGTCTGTGAAGATTTTTTGAGATCAGTGGAATCAGCAGTTTGGCAGGGTCTAGGCACCAAGCGGGTATTCAGGCAAACACCAAGAACAATTTAAGCCTGGGAACCACTCATGGTGTCACCTGGTGTCCAGAAAGCACATTGCAATATAAATACATTCCTACTGAAGTCAATCCCTGTGTCATATATTAGTCACATGTTTATATATATATATGTGTGTGTGTGTGTGTGTATGTAAAAATAATTTTGTTGCCTTTTTTCCTCTCTTTGCTCATTCTTTTTGCTTCTCTTTCCTTTTTTCTTTCTTGTAGGAGTTACCTTTCTCCATTCACAAAAATTGATTCAAGTTGGATAAAGGACTTAAATTTAAGGCATGACACAATAAAAATCCTGAAAGAAAGCATAGGAAAAACAGTGGAAGATATTGGCCTGGGGAAAGACTTCATAAAGAAGACTGCCATGGCAATTGCAACAACAACAAAAATAAACAAATGGGACTTAATTAAATTCAAAAGCTTCTGTACAGCTAAGGAAACAACAACCAAAGCAAATAGATAACCTACTCAATGGGAAAGGATATTTGCATATTTGGATCAGACAAAAGCTTGATAACTAGGATCTATAGAGAACTCAAATTAATCCACATGAAAAAAACCAACAAACCCATATATCAATGGGCAAGAGACAGGAATAGAACCTTCTCTAAAGAAGACAGATGAATTGGGCGGGGCACCTGTGGCTCATCGAGTAGGGCGCCAGCCTCATATACTGAAGGTGGCAGGTTCAAACTCTGCCTCAGCCAAACTGCAAAACAGGAAAATAGCCGGGTGTTGTGGTGGGCGCCTATAGTCCCGGATACTTGGGAGGCTGAGGCAAGAGAATCGCCTAAGCCCAGGAGTTGGAGGTTGGAGGTTGCGGTGAGCAGTGTGATGCCCATGGCACTCTACCGAGGGTGAGAGAATAAAACACTGTCTCTGGAAAAAAAAAAAAAAGAAGACAGATGAATGCCTAACAAACATATGAAAAAATGCTCATCATCCCTAATTATTAGAGAAATGCAAATCAAAATCATCCTGAGATACCATCTAACTCCAGTGATAATGGCCCACATCACAAAATCTCAAAACTGCAGATGCTGGCGTGGAAGTGGAGAGAAGGGAACACTTTTACACTGCTGGAGGGACTGCAAACTGATACAACCTTTTTGGAAAGAAGTAGGGAGAACTCTCAAAGAACTCAAGCTAGACCTCCATTTGATCCTGCAATCCCATTACTGGGCATCTACCCAGAAGGAAAAAAATCCTTTTATCATAAGGACACTTACACTAGACTATTTATTGCAGCTCAATTTACAATCGCCAAAATGTGGAATCAGTGCAATCAGTGTAACCTGGTTTCTTGTACCCTCAATTAATCTCCAACAATAAAAAAAAAAAAAAAATTTAAATTATTATTTTTTTTCTCTGCTTTCCTTTTTTTATAGACAGAATCTCACTGTATCACCATCAGTGGAGTGCTGTGGTGTCGCAGCTCACAACAACCTCTAACTATCTTGGGTTGAGCAGTTCTCTTGCCTCAGCCTCCCAGGTGGCTTGGGGCTGTAGCTGCCTGCCACAGCACCCAGCTGTTTTTTGTTTGTGGTTGTCATTGTTGTTTGGTGGGCCTTGGGCCGGGTTCAAGCTTGCCAACTCTGGTGTGTGTGGCTGCTGCCTTAGCCACTGGGCTATGGGCGCCAAGCCCTTCTCTTCCTCTTATGATTGCTGAGATGGCTTATAGCAGCCTATTCAAGTTTTTGTTTATTTTTGTTTTTGATCGTTTGCATGTCTGTTTGTATGTCTGATTGTTTCTTTGCTCATTTTGTTTCAATGTGCCTTGTGTTCTGCTAAAATCTCAGGTTGGCTATTTTCTCTAACTCTAAATTTTACATTCAACAAGAGCAAAAGGGAGTGGGGGATGATAGCCAACTGAAGCCAGCTTTCAACAGAAGCTCCAATCCAGAGGGAAGAGATGACAGCCAGAAAAGAACTCAACAAAGCTTAAGGGTGGGAGCTGAGCTGATAATTATCAAGAGATTGATAATTGCGCGTCTTCTCTGCTGAGGCAAGCTGAAACTCCAAGGAAACAAATTTTAGGTACAGAACCCACCCTAAAGAGGACGCGTGTCCGTCCCCTCCCCCAGGAGAGTTGCTTGCTTGTTTACTATGAGATCTCTACTAGTGAGTGGAGAACTGAAGGCCTCTTCTCTCATCCCATGGGAGCAAGTTGCTGGAAGCTGGGACTCCTTCTCCACGGAGTCCCTACTGTGAGACTGGGCATTCTCTTGCCTGGCATGAAGGTTGAACAAATATTTTCCCTTCTGCTCTCAACTCCCAGTCCACCCTTCCTCCTTGCCTGACAGTCTAGAAGCTCAACCCTTGCAAAGGCTAGAACACTCCTGGTTCTTTGTGTAAGACTAGGTATTGCATGGTCTAAGGCAGTGCAGCTACACTGTAACTGTGAATCCAGTAATAGTGCAGAAAAGCACAGGGGGGAAGAGGCCTGGCTTGGCTCTGAGAAAGAACAACTCAGCAGTGGGTGGAGGCTCAGGAACCACTGAGGCATGGGAACCCGAGTGGAGACACCTCCCACCTAGCAGCAACATTAGAAGATCGATCCCGCCAGGATCAAATTTCAGAGAGACACCTCCTCAATTCTGTGGACTGCCAGAGGGAGCTACATTTCGCATTGCAGGGATACCAGAAGAGCAGAGCGACTGGGGCAGAGGCACAGTCTCTGAGGGCAAAGAACATTTGCTGCTTTGTTAACCTCTAATTTCAAACAAGCTTAGGTGGAACACTCCTCAGTTTCCATTGAGCACCTGAGGTAATCAGACTTTAACTCCCCCAGCCAGCTGGTGGCAGAGTGTGATCGCTTGGCTGATGAGGCATTGACTTCCCTTTGACTCTGGCAGGCCCAAATCCCTGGCACATTTGCTCATTGGAGAGAACTGGACTACAGTCATGTGGGGCTACCAGTGCCTGGGTGTGATAGAGGTTTAAGGTGGGGAAGGAGGCACCAGCCCCCCTGGACTATTTTGCTGGGTGGGCTTTTCTGACTCCACAGAGCACCAGAGTAATAAGCTACATTTCAGCTGCCTCTGCCCTACTGCCTAGATGCTGAAGACCTTTTGAACCATCCCACCTGATCGATGTTTGTATTGACCAGGACAATTGGTTTGGAACTCTTGACCTGGGCTGATCACCCAGGGACACACCAAGGTTGTACCCTGGTTGTGTTGTTGTGGGAGTGTGGGATTCTCCTCTTCCAGTTGTTGCCTGTTGGGTGGCGGGGTATCTTAGTTGCTTATATATCTCCACAGCTGAGATTTCAGCCCAAAGTCACTGATTCACTAGGATTGGACCGAGACTAGCCGAATACAGGTCAGACCCATCTAGCCCCACCACACCAGGTCCCCAGAGTTTCAGGCTGTAGTACTGAATGGGACCTTTGTAAAGCTCTAGGGGAACAGTTGCAATCACCAGTCCCAGTTCTCTTGTAAAGGGCAGGTTAACTACAACTCCAGGAGCCCTTGATTCAATTTCACCTTACCAGCTTCTCTAGACAAATGGTGAAAAATAATCATGGGGCAGAATCAGCCAAAAAAACTCTGGGAACATGAATAATCAGAGTAGACCAACTTCCCCAAGGAATGACAAAGGAGACACAATAGAAGATCCCATTCATAAACAAGTGGCTGAGATGTGAGAAATCAAATTCAGAATTTGGATTGCAAATAAGATTAACAGAATGGAGGTAAAGTTGGAATTAGAAATTAAAGGAGCAAGTCAAAAGTTGTCTCAAAAATTCAATGAATTCAAAGACAAAATCACCAAAGATTTTGACACATTGAGGCAAGAACTTGTAGCCCTCTCAGAAATACAGTACAATCTCTTAGTAACAGAACAGAGCAGGCAGAAGAGAGGATCTCTGATATTGAAGACAAAGCTTTTGAATGCTCCCAAATGCTCAAAGAGGAAGGGAAGTAGAGAGCAAAAATGGATCATTCTCTGAGAGCTGTGGGATAATTTAAAAAAAAAACCAATATTTGCTTTATAGGAATTCCTGAAGGTAACGAGGTTGCTTCAGAAGGCCCAGATGCTCTACTCCAAGACATAATCAAGGAGAACTTCCCAAACATGGCAAGAGATTCTGAAATTCAGATAGTAGACATTTTCATAACCCCACATACAGATAAAACATTGCCCAGACACATTATAATTAACTTCACCAAACTTAATATGAAGGAGAAAATTCTGCAAGCAGCCAGACGTAAGAAAACCATAACCTACAAGGGGAAGAATATTAGAATGACTGTTCTTTCAGCAGAGAGAAACTTAAAGCTAGAAGAGGATGGTAATCAACCTTTAATCTCCTAAAACAAACTAACATTCAACCCAAGATCCTGTATCCAGCTAAACTGAGTTTCATTTATGATGGAGAAATTAAATACTTCAATGACATCACATGTTGAAGAAATTTGCTGTAACTAAACCAGCTCTCTAGCATATTCTTAGACCTATTCTCCACAATGACCAGCACAATGCTCTACCACCAAAGCAAACTCACTCAGGAACTTTTTATCAAATTCCAACTTCCACAATAACAAAAGGATTAAAAATGTCCACTGGACTTTCGAAAAACTCCATACCCAAAATACTAGCAGGCTTATCAATACTCTCCATTAATGTGAACAGATTAAATTGTCCTCTAAAGAGGAACAGGTTGGTTCACTGGATACAAAAACTCAGGCCAGATATCTGCTGCACACAAGATATTCATCTTACCTTAAAGAATAAATATAGACTCAGGGGTGGAGGAATGAACATCTGTAATCCAGGCAAATGGAAATCAGAAAAAAGTAGGGGTGGTAATTTTATTTGCAGATACATTAGGCTTTAAGGAAAGACAGGATGGTCACTTCATATTTGTTAAGGGAAACACTCAACATGATGAGATATCAATTATTAAAATTTATGCACCCAACCAGAATGCTCCTCAATTTATAAGGGAGACCCTAACAAGCTTGAGCAATTTAATATCTTCCAGCACCATAATAGGTGGAGATTTTAAAACCCCTTTGACAGTGTTGGATATATTCTCCAATATGAAACTAAGCAAAGAAATTGTGGACTTAAACTTCACCATACGACAACTGAATTTTACAGACATATACAGAACATTTCATCCTAACAAAACTGAATACACATTCTTCTCATTAGCACATGGAATTGATCACATCTTAGATCACAAGTCTAACCTCAGCAAATTTAAAAGTACAGAAATTATTCCTTGTACTTTTTCAGATCATCACACAATAAAATTTGAACTCACCAATAATAGGTATCTGCATACCCAAACAAAGATATTGAAACCAAATAACCTTATGCTGAATGATAGCTGGGTCATAGATGAGATTAAGAAGGAAATTGACAAATTGTTAGAACAAAACAATAATGAAGACACGAATTATCAGAACCTGTGGGATACTGCAAAGGCAGTCCAAAGAAGGAAATTTATAGTGGTGCAAGTCTTCCTTGAGAGAATAGAAAGAGAAGTCAATAACTTAATGGGACATCTCAAGCAACTGGAAAAGGAAGAACATTTCAACCCCAAACCCAGCAGAAAAAAAGAAATAACTAAAATTAGAGCAGAATTAAATGAAATCAAAAATAAAAGAATTATTCAAAAGATTAATAGATCAAAAAGTTGGTTTTTTGAAAAATTCAATAAAATTGATAAACCTTTGGTCAATCTAACCAAAAGTAGAAAATTAAAGTCCCTAATATCATCAATCAGAAATGACAAAGGCAAAAAAACAGACACCTCAGAAATTCAAGGAACCCTTAATGAATACTACAAAAAACTTTATTCTCAGAAATATGAAAATCTGAAAGACCAATACTTGGAAACACACCAACTTCCTAGACTTAATCAGAAAGAATTGGAAATGCTGAACAGACCTATAATAAGTACTGAAATAGAAACATATGAAATCTCCCCCCCTACTCCAAAAAACAGTCAGGGACCAGATGGTTTCACATTAGAATTCTACCAAACCTTTAAAGAGGAACTAGTACCTATATTACTTAACCTTTTTCAAAACATTGAAAAAGAAGGAATACTTTCCAATACATTCTATGAAGTAAATATCACCCTGATCCCTAAACCAGGAAAAGACCCAACAAGAAAAGAAAATTATAGACCAATATATTTAATGAACATAGTTGCCATAATATGCAATAGGATCATAGCAAACAGAATCCAGCAAAAAATCAAATGAATTATACACCATGACCAAGTGGATTTTATCCCAGGGTTTTAAGATTGGTTCAATATACGTAAATCTATAAATATGATACATCACATAAACAAAATAAAAAACAAAGACCATATGATTCTATCAAATGATGCAGAAAAAGCTTTTGACAATGTCCAGCAACCTTTTATGATCAAAACACTTAAGAAAATAGGTATATTGATGAATAGTTAAGATTGTATATGAAACCAGCACATTGTACCCCTTGATTGCACTATTGTACACAGCTATGATTTAATAATAAAGACTATAAAAGAAAACAAAAGAAAATAGGTATAGAAGGGACTTTTCTTAAACTGATAGAGGCCATCTACAGCAAACCCACAGCCAATATAATATTGAATAGAGTAAAATTGAAAACATTTCCACTCAGATCAGGAACCAGACAAGGTTGCCCATTGTCTCCACTACTTTTTAACATTGTAATAGAAGTCTTAGCCATCACAATCTGGCAAGAGAAGGTGATCAAGGGTATACAAATAGGGTCAGAGGAGATCAAACTTTCACTCTTTGCAGATGATATGATTTTATACCTGGAAAACCCCAGGGACTCAACTACAAAACTCTTAGAAGTGATCAAGGAATACAGCAGCATCTCAGGATACAAAATCAATACTCACAAATCAGAAGCTTTTATATATACCAATAATAGTCAAGCTGAAAAAAAAGTCAAGGACTCTATTCCCTTTACAGTTGTGCCAAAGAAGGTGAAATATTTGGGAATTTACCTAACAAAGGATGTGAAAAATCTCTCTAAAGAGAATTATGAAACTCTGAGAAAAGAAATGGCTGAAGATGTTAACAAATGGAAAAACATACCATGATCATGGCTGGGAAGAATCAACATTTTTAAAATGTCCACATTACCCAAAGCAATTTACAAATTTCATGTAATCCCTATTACAGCACCATTGTCATACTTTAAAGATCTTGAAAAAAATAGTACTTTGTTTTATATGGAACCAGAAGAAACCTTGACTACCCAAGACATTACTTAAGAAATAAAAACAAATCAGCAGGAATCATGCTATCAGACTTCAAACTATACTATAAATTTATAGTGATCAAAACAGCATGGTATTGGCACAAAAATAGGGAAGTAGAAGTATGGAACAGAACTGAGAACCAAGAGATGAACCCAGACATTTATTGTCATTTGATCTTTGATGAGCCCATCAAAATATAACTTGGGGGAAAGAGTCTCTATTTAACAAATGGTTCTGGGAGAATTGGCTAGTGACTTGTAGAAGACTGAAACTGGACCCATACCTTTCACCATTAACAAAAATTTACTATCATCGGATAAAAGATTTAAAATTAAGACATGAAACTATAAAGATTCTTGGTGAGAGTGCAGGAGAAACACTTAAAGAAATTGGCCTGGGAGAATACTTTATGAAGAGGACCCCCCCAGGCAATGGAAGCAATACCAAAAATACATTACTGTGATCTGATCAAACTAAAAAGCTTCTGCACAGCCAAGAACACAGTAAGTAAAGCAAGCAGACACCTCTCAGAATGGGAGAGGATATGTGCAGGTTATGCTTCTGACAAAGGTTTGATAACTAGAATCCACAGAGAACTCAAAACTTATTAATAAGAACAGAACAAGTAATCCTATTTCATTGTGGGCAAGGGACTTGAACAAAAGCTTCTCTGAAGAAGATAGGCACATGGCCTACAGACACATGAAAAATGCTTGCTCATCATCTTTAATTGTCAGAGAAATGAAAATCAAAACTACTTCGAGATATTATCTAACTCCAGTAAGAATGGTTCACAAAACAAAATCCCAAAACTATAGATGCTGGTGTGGATGTGGAGAAAAGGGAACACTTCTGCATAGCTGGCAGGAGTGCAAGCTAATGGAAAGAAGTATGGAGAATACTCAGGGATCTAAAAGTAGACCTGCCGTTTGATCCTGCAATTCCTCTACTAGGTATATATACAAAAGCTCAATTCATAATAGCCAAGTCATGGAAGAAGCCCAAGTGCCCATCCACCCATGAACAGATTAATAAATTGTGGTATATGTATACCATGGAATATTAAGCAGCCTTAAAAAAGATGGAGACTTTACTTCTTTTATGTTTACATGGATGGAGCTGGAACATATCCTACTTAGTAAAATATCTCAAGAATGGAAGAAAAAATATCCCATGTACTTAGTACTATTATGAAACCAATTACAATCACTCACACTTTCACATGAAGAATAGATCATAACTATGGCTTAGGATGAAGGAAGGGTGGGGGAGTGGGGAGGTCAGATGGAGGGAGGGTGAATGGTGGAATCACACCTATGGTGCATAATGCAAGGGTACATGTCGGATCTATTAAGTATAGAGTATAAATGTCTTAACACAATAATTAAGTAGACAAGATGAGGTACATAATAACCGGTGTGATGTAAGCGGTCCTAATTCTATATGAAATCAGCACATTGTACCCCATAAATGCATTAATGTTTATAGGATCTATGTGTTTATGATTTAATAAAAAAAAATGAATGATGTGAGGATTCAATGAAATTGTTTGTAATCTTGCTGGTGGCAAGAACAAAATGATAGCTATTGTTGTTTAGGTTATTTAATTTACAAATAGTTACTGATTTGTATCCCAAATTCAGGGCTGGGTTTACTTTTTATAAAAGTCTGAGAAGAAAGTGTACTTTTTATAAAAATGAATTTATTAAAATACTCATAATTATAAATATTAAAATGCACAGAAATTAACAGACACTAATTATACACTTTACATCTTATGCTATAATGTATGAAAAGCATCATGAATATTTCAGTGGGAGGGGTGTGGGGAGGTCAGATCAAGGGAGGGTGAATGGCATAGAAAAGTAGAAAAAATATTTCTACTTTTCTTACGCTGCTCATACATTTTAACTTCGTACACATCTTATAAGATGAACATAAGAAAACGGCACAAGAAGTGTTTCAAGGAAAGAACACCTTCTGACCAACCCTTATTGTAATTAATGTTTTATGAAATTCAAGACACACATGCATTAAAAAGGGAAGACTTTGATGACAGTATACAGATGCCTTGTTTAGTTTTCAAACAAAAATGATCGCTTTCCCTTTCTAATGACATAACTAAAATATCTGAGGGACATTTAAAGAAAAATTCTGAGTATTTGGTCTGATGCATCAATTCATTGAAATTCACAGGCATTAGAAAAGGATATAAAGCTAAAATTTCTTAGCTTTAAATTAACACTGACCAGGTTGAGGGCCAGATTCTCCCTTTGTGGGCCCATTGCCATGCCCATAGGCTTCCCTGGGAGCTGGCTCTATTTCTACTAACAGATTCCCACTAACATTGTGGGTGGCACGAGTGACCCTGGGGCTCCCCAACGACTTTCCTCTTTTGGATTTCCTAGCATTGTCAGACATCACATTTGCTGCCCTTAAAAATGTAGGGTTGTTTTCTCATCCATAGCAGCACATTTTAAACTAGGAAGAGGATTCTCTCCACTGGGGCCATGAAAACATAAATGCATGTTTGTTTTGCAGTTCTGTGGTATATACAAGGAAATAAGGTAAAAAATGTTTTCTTTCCATGCTGACATTAACAGTGATTAACTGCCAAAGTCAAACACTAGAAGACAGTAACACACTTTATAAAAAAGAGGTAACAGAGGAAGGACACCCCTCCCAGGGGCAGTATCACAGGGGGGTGAGGAGAGGAATGGTGGCATTCTCGCACGGGTTGTGCTGAATGAAAACCTGTTTCCTCCGGTGGGAAGAAATCCATTCTCCATCCTAGTGCGGTCAGACCTTATGTGGCCTGCCTTGAACACTCTCCCGCTGCATCATTAACATGATATAGAAAAATACCAAAATGTCCCTCATCCATTGGGACAATTCAAAACCCCAGAAATATTTCTTTGATGAATCCTACATAAATATTAGGTTGTTTTTTAAGACATTCATGGCAGGCATTTAAAATCGTGATCTAGAGTTAAGCTGCTTTATTTTAACAAGCCTCTAAAATCTGATTACCGAAACGTGTTTCTCTTTCCTTAGCTGCTGAGATGCTGACAGATGGGATTCTCTGGCACCTGAGCACATGGCAGCATCCCAGTAGGAGAAGGCCCTTACTCTTAATGTTGACAAGAAAAGTTTATGTTCATAAACTGTTTTGAAGCACTTATACATGCTTAAGAAGTTTCAGGAACAAATAAACTATTTCTTTCTACTTACAAAGCAAGCAAGTAATTAAGAAGGAAGAGATGGGACATAGAGAAGTTTAAGATTCAGTTTCTAGGCTAGGCACAATGGCTCATGCTTGTAATCCTAGTACTCTGGGAGGCAGAGGCAGGTGGATTGCCTGAGCTCACGAGTTTGAGACCAGCCTGCCCCAGAGTGAGACCCCGTCTCTAAAAACACCCAAGAGTTGTGGCAGGTGCGTGTAATACCAGCTACTTGGGAGGCTAAGACAAGAGTATCACTTGAGCCCAAGAGTTTCAGGTTGCTGTGAGCCAAGATGCCATAGCACTCTACTGAGGGTGACAAAGCAAGACTCTGTCTCAAACAAACAAACAAAAAAGACTCAGTTTCTATTCTCCAAGAACTTAATCCTTACCTGAGAAAATAAAATTAACACTGTTGAAATGACAGGTAACAATAAAAAGGGAGTTTTTTGTTGTTGTTACTGTTGACACTCTTGGTAGAGTACGATTGCATCATCATAGCTCACGGCAACCTAAAACTCTTCGGCTCAAGTGATCCTCTTGCCTCAACCTCCCAAGTAGCTGGTGCCTGCCACAACACCCAGGCATTTTTAGAGAATGGGTCTCACTCTGGGTCAGACTGGTTTCCAACTCCTGAGCTCAGGCAATCCACTGACTTTGGCCTCCCAGAGTGCTAGGATTATAGGCATAAGCCACTGTATCTGGCCTAAAAGGGGAATATTTTATTCATTATTTGTCCCTCCACATCCAAAAATGATTTTTTATTTTTTGAGACAAGGTCTTACTCTGTTACCCAAGCTGGAGTATAAGGGCGCAATCATAGCTCACTATAGCCTTGGACTCCTGGATTTAAGCAATCTTCCTTTCTCCAGAATAGTCTCCAGGGTCTAGAATAGCTGGGACTACAGGTACATACCACCATGACCAGCTAATTCTTTTTATTTTTTTGTAGAGATGGGATCCTGCTATGTCACTCAAGCTGGTCTTAAACTCCTGGGTTCATGGTATCTTCCCATCTTAGCCTCCTAAAACTAAGATTACAGGGATAAGCTACCACATCCAGCCCCCCAAATAATTTTAAGTTGACTCAAGACTATAAGTAGTAAATATATGCTCAATAACATGATGAAATATAAGTTCTACTCACTTTCTCTTAAGTAATACTTTGTTAGCCAAGTGTTCATAATTCTACATATTTGAAACTATTTAAACTTTTTTATGAGTTTATAATTCACAGGTTTGTTTGTTTGTTTGTTTGTTTGAGTCTCACTATGTCACCCTCAATAGAGTGCTGTAGCGTCACAGCTCACAGCAACCTCAAACCCTTGGGCTTAAGTGATTCTCTTGCCTCAGCCTCCCAAGTAGCTGGGACTATAGGCGCCTGCCATATAATTTCACAGTTTTTAAATAATTAAAATGGAATGCCCTTCTCCAATGAGTACGAATTTGTTACTTTTTACTTTCACTGTTTCATTATTAATATTTGACCATTTCTTTTATCAAAATGATATACCATAAATAATGATAATTATTGAAACTGGCTAATGAGTATGTGGGGTTTGTAATACTATTCCCTCTTCTTTGTGTATGTTTGAAAATTTCTATGTACCACAAAACTTTTTTTTTTATTGAGACAGTCTCATTTTGTTGCCCTCAGTAGAGTGCTGTGGCGTTGCAGCTCATAGCAACCTCAAACTCTTGGGCATAAGCGATTCTCTTGCCTCAGCCTCCCAGGTAGCTGGGACTATAGGCACCCACCACAATGCCCAGCTATTTTTTTGTTTTTAGCAGGCCAGGGCTGGGTTCGAACCCACCAGCCCTGGTGTATGTGGCTGGCACCCTATCCACTGAACTACGGGTGCCGCCTCACTAAACTTTTTTTTTTAATGCTTACTTATCAAAGAAAAAATATAATAAATATAAATGTGTCTTACTGGCAAATCCCAAGCTAATCAAGGGGACAGACAACATCCAAAAAACTTATACACAGAAAATTTATATTGAGGCAGTCAAAGACGAAAATGAAATAAAAAAGAATAAGAAAAATGATGGGATGGGACATTTAGTGTCTAAAATTAAAATGAAATTGAGAGTAAGTGCCAAATTTCAAACCAAATGTAGAAAAAAAATATTGTGTTATTAATACCACATAAACCATTGAGGGCTATTTAGTATTTTTATAAAAATATTTAGATTCCTTGCCAACCTAAATTTTTATGGATTTTTGTTTTATTTATTTATTTTTTAATAATGAGGCTACAGTAGTGGCATTTAAAAAAAATAATGTACCATCATTGCTAAATTTGACTGGTTTAAAAAAAAAAACAATGTAACGACACTTATTTTAAAATAGGAAATAATTAAAGATAAGAATCTTTAATCATTAAAGATGATTAAAGATTAAAGACATTAAGATTCTTTTCCTTTAGAGTTATTGTTGTAGTAAAAGTTTAAAGCATTAGGAATCTTTTTAATTTTGCACTTTGGGTTGGTTTTATTTTTTCTTTTGAGGCAGAATCTCCCTCTGTCACCCTGGGTAGAGCCCCGTGGCATCATAGCTCACAGCAACCTCAAACTCCTGGCTCAAATAATCCTCTTGCCTCAGTCCCCTGGGTAGCTGGGTCTACAGGTGCCCACCACAACACCCAGCTAGTTTTTCTATTTTTAGTAGAAATAGGGTCTCCCTTTTGTTCAGGTCTCTAACTCCTGAACTCAAGCAATCCACCCCTCTTGGCCTCCCAAAGTGCTGGGATTACAAGCAGTGAACCCCCACGCCTGATCCACTTCGGGTTTTTTAAATCAGAAAAGTCCTATTTGTTCCTATTCATCAGCTGTAATACTGTTAGACATCAGATGCTTTGAACCTATTGGAGTGACTCAAATACTAAAGAAAGTTCACCCACTGAGTATTCTCCAAAGGCCTACTTTGTTAACATGAGCAGCTGTCATCTCCCACTTTGTTCATCAGAGGTAGAATCAAAGTACTATTAACAGATCTATTGATCTATTTGTGTAAGACAAAGTCCCAGAATTGAATTCCCAGAGCAATGAGTCACACATACAAGTTTTATTACGATCTCTGATCCTTTCCCTGTCTCTACTCCCCATCAACCAGGAAAAATGACTCATGAAATTTCTCTTTCCATTAATAAGAGAAGTTAACACTCTGCTCTAATTAATCAATCAGCTTCTGGTACATTCAAACCAAACTTGGCAAATAAACTCCCTTTTTATATTGCAGGTCAACACACCCAATCATATACATTTAATTCTTTATGAATTTGGTTCCAAACTCAGCCACTATCAGAAGAGTCCAATGGGAAGAAGTCTGTCCTGATTGGATTTAATGAACACAGAGCAATGTTAGTAGTGGAAACCTCACCATTTTGTTCCCCCAGGGTTGACTGCCTTTTTCTTGCTGATTACGTTGAATGTCCCCTATTTTTTGGTATTTCTTGCCATGTCATATAATACTTTTAAATGAAAATATAGTCAAATGTTCAACTTTATGACTTTTGTATTTTGTCATTTTCTAGGAAGCTTTCTCTTATGGTTGGTTATACATGTATGCATAAGGTCTGACAATTAAGTTCATGAACTTTAATGCTAGAAAAAGTGTAACATACCTCATTGTTGAGTATCACCACAGTCACCTTCAAAGTATTCCCTTTGGGAGCAGTGCACTGATGCCAGTGCCGTGTTTACCCTTCAAGGCACTTTTTTCGAGGATGAGTTCTCAAACTTAACGTCAGACCTTATACACCAATAGCTCTGATGGAAATTCCAGAAAAAGAGTTCCCAAATGGCTTTGAAGGGTGGACTAGGTGCTGGCCTCGGTGCTTAGCTTCCAAGGAGAGCACATCAAAGGTGACTGTAGTGACATTCTGCAATGACATACGTAGCACTTTTTCTAGGATGAGTTCACAGACATAATTGTCCAACCTCATATATTCTATTTTCTTCCAACTACAATTTTTCTTACAGTTTCTTAAAAAATAAATCTATATATTTAGCTTTTTTGTCAACCTAGAATTTCAGTGATTAGTAATCACTCTGAGACTCCAAGGGACTTAAAGGAACTTGCTCGTATTTTGCCATCTATAATGTGTATTTTTGACCAAATTTTTGAGGGGAAAAAATAAAGATGTGCTTTAAACATGGATAGGATAGTACTATTTGCTATAGGTACATAAAATTTCTTATACCTTGTATTTGTTCTTGTGTTTTATAATTATTTTCTACATAAAATTTCTTGTACCATGTTAAACTCCTTTATAAGACAAAACATAAGAACATAATTATAAATAAAAATTTGAATTAAAAATTAAAATGAAAGAATATTTTCCTGAAAGTTTGGGCAAAAAATTGGTGCATATTATACACGGGTGTGCTTTATACAAAGCAAAATACGGTATGTTTGAAGTCTTCAGAGTCCCGTCAATGTTGGAGGCTAGATGCCACATGCCAATAGAGAGATATTCTCCTAGAATATCAGCATTTAACAAATTGAAGTATAGGTTATGTTCCTTTACCTTATAAGATATGAGATAGGCTATAGTTTTGTACATGTGAGGGAAAAAAATGTATACTTCTCAAATACAAATTAAATAACTGAGATTACAGTGGAGGATGTGTTTCTAGAGCCAGATTGCCTGGATCTATCACCCACTATCCTTGGGAAGTTATTTCAACAGTATGCCCTAGATGTCTTACCTATAAATTGGGAATTATAATAGAACCTTCTATTCTGAGGGCCATTATGGAAATGCAATGAGATAGTTCATAAACAATGCTTTTAAAAAATGCCGGACATAATGAGTCCTCAATAAATAATAACTTTCAGCAGTATTATTATTATTATTATTTTTGTAGAGACAGATTCTCACTTTATCACCCTTGATAGAGTGCCGTGGCATCACACAGCTCACAGCAACCTCCAACTCCTGGGCTTAGGTGATTCTCTTGCCTCAGCCTCCCGAGTAGCTGGGACCACAGGCACCTGCCACAACACCTGGCTACTTTTTGTTGCAGTTTGGCCAGGGCTGGGTTTGAACATGCCACGCTGGTACTTGGACCGGCACTCCACTCACTGAACCACAGGCACCGCCCGTGAACACACATTTTTACTGAAACAATGTATAAGTTATTAACAATACTAATAAATGATAAATAAACACCTAGGCTATTTTTATTCAGAAGATATCTAAAATTCAGTTTCTGGTCATTATGCTGTTCATAACACAGCTCCTATGAAAAAGTATGCTTTTAGTTCCAATCAGGTATTCTAATAGTTTCTAGGAGTTTCTAGAGTTTTCTTTCTGGAATTAAATATACAGGGTGGTCATAAAGTTCATGTGCAATTTTAAATTGCACATTATTTTATTTTATTGAATCATAGCTGTGTACATTAGTTCAATCATGGGGTACAGTGTGGGGGCTTCACATGCAATCTGAGATATTTTTATCAACCTGATTGACATACCATTCATGATATTTTCTTGTTTACTATATGAAAACATTTTT
>CAUYON010039247.1:0-26792 GCA_963573935.1 Arctocebus calabarensis | reverse complement strand
GTCCCAGCTACTAGGGAGGCTGAGGCAAGAGAATCGCTTAAGCCCAAGAGCTGGAGGTTGCTGTGAGCAGTGTGACGCCACGGCACTCTACCCAGGGCAATAAAGTGAGACTCTGTCTCTACAAAAAAAAAAAAAAAAATTTTTTAAATGTGGATACAATGTTATGTATAACTTTTTAAGATTGCTGTTCAGTAGAGGGAGGCAAGAGAGGTTCATGGAAAGTTTGTTCATCTGTCTTAGAAGGACAGTTCTTCCATTCCTTGATTGTTTTTTTTCCCAAGACAGCTTTACTCTGTCACCCTGGGTAAAGTGCCATGGCATTACAGCTCACAGCAACCTCAAACTCCTGGGTTCAAGTGACCCTCTTGCCTCAGCCTCCCGAGTAGTTGTGCCACTATGCCCGGCTACTTTTTCTATTTTTAATAGAGACGGGGGTCTCACTTGTGCTCAGGCTGGTATCGAATTCCTAAGTTCAGGCAGTCCACCTGCCTCGGCCTCCCAGAGTAATGTGATTATAGGCATAAGCCACTGCGCCTGACTTGTTCCTCCATTCCACTTACCAAAGCGTCCCTACTGAAATTTTACTATCTTTCTGGAGCAAATAAAATATTCTTATTTAAAAGGTTTTTTTCTACAATTGAAGGTAAGATTTGATAGGGAAATCTATAAGGTGTGTGGTGATTAGTTTTATATATGTATGTTCAACTTAGCTAGGCTATACCTTGTTATTTAATTAAACATTAATCTAGATCTTGCTATGATAGTATTTTGAAGATGTGATTAACACCTATAATCAGATGACTTAACAGATATTGCCCTTAAAACTGTGGGTGGGTCTCATTCAGTCAAAGGCTGTAATAGGCAAAATGGAGGTATCCTGGAGAAGAAAACATTTTCCATAAGAATGCAGCATCAATTCAAGTAACAATATTTCTATATCTACTTAGATCTGGGTTTAGGTATGTTTCCCTATTAGTCCTTTATCACCGAAGAACCCTAACTGATTCAGATTTCAGTACCTAGAGTGGTTGTAGAGGACAGGATCTTAAGAAGGAGTTTTCTGACTTGATTATGGAGTTTCTAGAAGTGGTTCTGTAATGTGATTGGATTTAAAGGCATTAGTGACTATTTCCAGTAGCAGAGAGGGCACGGATAGTCGTGGTATGATTTGGAAGTAGAGATAGGCAGAATGTCACCATTGGATACACCTACTCAAATGCTTAGAGACAGCAAGGTTCTGGAAGATCATGTATTTGATACTTTAGGACATTTTTGTCAATAAGTGTAATGAACTGGGAAAAGTGGGGAAAGAAAAGGATGAGTTTAAAATTCCCAGTTCAAGCTCCACATAAATGACCTGAAAGTTTCTGTGTTTTCCCTGAAGAAATCCTTATCCCCTGAGTTGCAGAGCTGAGGTTGGTGAAAACCAAACCCTGAATTTGATCCTGTAAGTGACTAAATTAAAATGCAAAGTGAATTAGATTCTCATAGGAGTGCAAACCCTTCTATAAACCGCATATTCGAAGGATCTAGGTTGTGTGCTCCTTATGAGAATATCATGTCTGATGATCTGAGGGGGGATGTAGTGTGCTTGAAACATCCTGAAACCCTGCCTCCCCTGACCCCCCAGGACTTGGAAATATTATCTTCCATGAAACCAGTTTTTGGTACCAAAACAGTGGAGGACTGCTGGTGAGGTATGTTTCCACCTACAGCAAAAAAGAGTAACAAGGTCCTGTGGACGGTCCAGGCTCTTTGCTTCCTTGAGGCCAGCAGGAGAGCCTCTCTCTTCAGTCTGTGAATGTGGAGTCCATCGTCTTCTCTACTGTTTAGTGATTAGAAGCAAGTGATAAATTCTACTCACATTCAAAGGGGAAGAATTCAAAAAGAATGCAGCTCACCAGGGTTCACCATGTATTGCCTTGTGTTACACCTGGATATTATTGTGGTTATTTAAACACATACATGTATTGGCCAGGTGTGGTGGGTCACACCTGAAATCCTAGCACACTAGGAGGCTCAGCAGGAGGAGTGCGGGAGGCCAGGGGGTTGATACTAGCCTGAGCAAGAGTGAAACTGTCTCTCAAAAAAATAAGAAAAATTAACTGGGCGTGCTGGTGTGTGCCCCTAGTCCCTGCCACTTGGGAAGTTGAGGTAGGAAAATCACTTGAGCCAGGGAGTTTGAGGTGCAGTGAGCTATGGTGACACCACTGCGCTCCAGCCCAGGCAACAATGTGAGACCCTGTCTCAAAAATTAAAAAACAAACAAAACAAGTATTATCTATGACCTATTACTTTTTTTAACCCCTCTAATCAAAATGAAGATGCCTTCCGGTTGCTTAGATTTCAACTAAGTACAAGTTTAATTTTTATTAGCTTTAGAGTCTTTGTTTTCAAGCTCTAACAGCAGTTCTCAACCCCTGGGTCGAGACCCACAGGAACAGTATTAAAGGGTCAGGGTGTTAGGATGGCTGAGAACCACTGCTCTAACAGAAGAGGAAAATCCCTTTGAGGCCTCCGGTTGTTTTGGAGCATCCATCGTGGAGGAGGAGTGCTGATTTTTAAGTCAGACTTCAGGGCGTTTAC
The DNA here is from genome assembly GCA_963573935.1 of Arctocebus calabarensis. NCBI lineage: Eukaryota > Metazoa > Chordata > Mammalia > Primates > Lorisidae > Arctocebus > Arctocebus calabarensis. The sequence goes on along the minus strand of CAUYON010039247.1, from coordinate 24,206 downwards.
AGTCACTGGTTGCTGATACCTTCTGAGATGGTCCCTGTTAGGCTGTTCATTCTTGTGTGATCCTCAGAGCCTGTACTAACTCCAGCTACTACACAGATAAGGTATATGGTGTGACCTGTTGCATCTAGGCTACAAACCCGTATAACATGTTACGCCACTGCAGGGGTGTCCAGCCTTTTGGCTTCTCTGGGCCACACTGGAAGAAGAGAATTGTCTTGGGCCACCCATTAAACACACACACACTAATGAAAGCTGATGGTGGGGGGGAAGGCTGTGAATAATTCTTGTGATATCTGTCACCACAGATAAGCAAAAATGCCCTCACATGATTATACAGTGGCCTGTTCAGAGACTCTTTTAAAATCATTGAGCAGGTCCCAAGTTTGTGATCACTAATAAGAGAAAATGGAAAGTCCAAGTAATAAAACATCTTTGTTTTTTCTTGATATTTCTTACTATAAAAGGAAAATGGGCAGCATGAATAGCCAGTGGGATATTTGACATTGTCTTTGAGAAACAAATACATCAATATCTGCTTCCATGGAAGTAGTTGGAATTCTCAGTGAGTTCTCAAAGTGTTCTTCAGATGTTTTCATTCCAGTTTTACTCTTAATATGCTCCATTCTTGAAAATAATTGCTCACAAATGCAGGAGCTGCCAAAAAGTGATGACATGAATAAAGCATGATTATGAAGCGAGAATTGTCTCTCAGAACATAGGACTTACAGAACTCTAGGAAAGAGACATGATCCAATTTTTCTTTTAAGTTGAATGTCAGATTGCAGCTCTATGCATCCATTTAAAAATTGGCAGGTAACATTTATATCAACTGAAAATGGAGTTGGAAATGCACCAAAATATTGATTATTTTCCCTGAAATCTTAAAATCTGTTTTCAAATTCATTTATCAAATATAGCTTAGGACTGTATTTAGTCAAAATTCATAAAATTGTTTGCCTTAATTTTAGCTTGCCATAATTTCAGTTTTCATTTGGAATGCCGTTATGGTTTGAAGCATTGTATTGATAAGTTGGTTTGTACCTTGAAGACACATGTTTAATTCATTTAAATGAGCAATTAAGTCCACTAAAAATGCTAAATCTGCAAGCCATGTTCATCATTAAGTTCTGGCACAAATTTGGTTTTTGATACCATAAATGGCTTGATAACATGTTGCAAATCATTAAATCATTTTAACATTTGGCCTCAACTTACTTCCGAAAAGTAAAGGATGTTGCCATAGTCAGCAACAATGCTTTTCAGGAATTCCTGGAATTGTGGATGATTCATTTCCTTGACAAGGTTTGCATGATGTGTTATCCATTTTTAAAGCTTTTGTGTATACATTTTCTTGATGTATTGTGTAATGATACTTCATCAAAATGTAAGTTTGGAGTGGCAATTGCATTGTCTTCTATTTTACAAGCTCCTCTCCCACCTACCATCACTAGGACACCATCAGTAACTATACCAGATTATGTTGACAATGGACAAGAAAATCACTTTACTTTTTACTACTTTATATAAATATCTTGATTTAGTTGTATCTTTTAATGGCAGTAAAGAAGCACTTCTTCATTAGAAGCACTTTATTCCTCATTAACACCTCTAATAAAAACAGCAAATTGAGCCTTATTTATAGCATCAGTGCTGTCATCCATCACAAAACATAAAATTTTAAATTAGCAGCTTTACTCTTCAAACGTCTTTTGATAGATATTCCAGTTTCTTCAGTTCACCTGGCTATAGTCCAGTCAGACAAACTGATTCTAGAAATATCCCTCTATTTTTTGGGGCAAATTATATCTGCAAGGCTTTCCATATATTGCTTAATAAACTCACCGTCAGTAAATTATTTTGATTATTTTGTTAAATGTGCTACCACGTAACTAGCTTTTATAATGGGACCTATCTAGGTTGTGACTTTTTAAAAAAAATCTTGTTGAAAAGACAAGCTTTTTTTCCAGTTGTGCTATTTTGTTTTTCCGACACAATCCTTCATATCAAATTTGGCTACATGTTCTTGCATATAATGCCTTTTCAAATTGTAGTCTTTGAAAACTTGCACAAATTCCCTAAAATTTAAATGGAGTGCATTACTTTTTGCTAGGACAAAAACATAGTCATCTATCCACTTTTCATTGAACAATCTTCCTTCATCCTTAATTTTTTATTTTTTGGATTCTGTTTTCTTTTGAGACGTTGTTGAAGCCATGCTTGGATTTGAAGAAATAATAGTAGATAATGGACTATGTTTACTTTTATTATGAAAATTAATTGACAGGAAAATAGACAGCCAGGTTCAAACCTTCCACATTCTGGCTCCTGCTGCAGGGTGGGGAAGAGGCCAGTTGTAAAGCATAGCAGGTGATGTGTGAGGCACCATTAAGGCATGGAAGTACTTTAATAATCAAATAAGAATGCTTACCTGATTGCTAAATAACATTAAATACCTAACATTACAACGGTAGGTCGAATTATTATTGATAATCAATGTCTTGCCAAATCACCATGAATACATGTGATGTCTGAGGGTGTCAATTCAGTTACCTACACTTGGAAGATAACACTCCAGAAGCCACATACTATGTGAAACTGAAGCCATACATGTGTACAGATAGCATGTGTATATTTTGTGTGACATTGTGACACAGCATTGTCATCTACAAAGTTCGTCCTCAAGAACTATGCAATCAAGTTTCACTAAAAAGTGTCACAATGTTTTAAGAAAGTTTATGATTTTGTGTTGGACCACGTTCATAGCTATTGTGGGCTACATGTGGCCTGCAGGCTGGACACCTCTGCTCTACTGAGTACTATAAACAATTGGAATACCATGGTAAGTGTTTGTGTCTGTAAACATGTATAAACAGAAAAGGTACAGTAAAAACACAGTGTGAAAATCTTACTAGATCAACTTCATATATGTGGTGCATCATTGATGGAAATGTCATGGGGAACCTGACTGTAAATAGTTTTGTTTTCCAGTGACTGGAGTTTTGGAGTTATGTGTAATTCTTTCTTGAGAATGAACCTTTCTTTAGTTCCTTTTCTTTTGGTTCTGAAAAGTGGTCTTCTTCCAATTGGAGTGATATGGCAAGTTCCTAATTGGGTCTTGGATTGGGAATGAGGGATTACAGTAGAGGCTAGAAAGAGCTTATTATTGTCTGGCTCAGTTTTCTACAATTGTGCATTGACCCGAATGTATTGTGTGTGTTTGGGAAGTGTTAGCTCTTACATAGTATTATCACGTGTGCAGCCAGTGTTTGTGTTATAGAACTCATTGGAGGTGCGATGTCTAGACGACAGCCGTACTAGAGTCCCACAATACCAGCCACAGCATTTATCATGAAAGCATCCTGGTATAACAAAACTCATTCCATGAATGTTTTCCCTTAGTAATCTTCATGATAAAATATGTTTGCCATGGTCATATTCTGTCTGCATTTGTCTTGCCTAAGAAGACACTTAAAATTTTAAAATCTAACTCCATAAAGAAGGACCTTTGTAGAGATTCTCACCTACCCCTTTGGATATCCTGGATGAAACTCCAAGATGTCTATTTTTAAAAAGCTCCCTGGATGATTCTGAACTTGAGTCTAGTTTAGGATCCCTTTTTGTAAGGTCGTCACTCATTTACTTCAAAAATGTATTGACGGGGCAGCCCTCAGCCGGCGGCCATGGCGGTGATCCTCCAGGCGCCGGGGGCGACACAGCGCTTGTTGGTGGTGCTGCAGGGCCAGAGCCCACAGCTCGTGGCCATGTCAGCAGATGCTTACTGGTTGACGGCAGAGGAGAGGAACCAAGTTATACATGACCCTAAAGCCGCCGGATGGTCAGAATTAAGTGAGAGAGATGCCATCTACAAAGAGTTCTCTTTCAAAAATTTTAATCAGACCATTTGGCTATGTCCCGAGTTGCCCTACAAGCAGAGAAGATGAATCATCACCCAGAATGGTTCAATGTGTACAACAAGGTCCAGATAACTCTCACCTCACATGACTGTGGTGGACTGACCAAAAGAGATGTGAACTTGGTCAAGTTTATTGAAAAGGCAGCTGCTTCTGTGTGATTTCTCTCAAAATGCATGTAAAATCTTAGATACATCTTAGCTGCACTGTATTGTGAAGGCAATTTGCTTGAACAAATTAGATTGTAAATTTAGTTCATTCACCTTTATATGCCTCATACTATAAAATCAGTGCTTAAATACAAAATGATTTAAACTTGAGCCTGAAAAAAAAAAGGTATTGAAGATCCAGAAATCAAGACTATCCTAAGGGGCTTCCAGACTGGTGGAAGAAAGACTAGCGCCGATAAGTACTGTGACAGACGTGCACAAGAATGCACAGGGCCTGGAAGGAGGACAGCTGACCCAGCACCGAGGGCTGGGGAGGGGATTCACAAATGACCGCACAGCAGCTTTCACACACACACACCCCGTGCTAGGATTGTACGTGGTTCAGCCAATGGAATAATGGCAAAAGTTTAGACAAAGGAAGAATATGAGCTTGACTTAGCGAGGTCAACAGATGAAAAGAAAAAGGGAAGCTAGACTAATGATTATTGATTTAGCACAAAAAGTGCTATCTAGCACTAGTTAACATGCTTTATCTCTTTTAATTGTCATAAATACCATGTGGTAAAAGTATTTCCAAACCCATTTTAGGGCTGAGGGGAAAAGTCTGAGAAAAGATTAGCAATCAGGTCTTGCTGATGGCAAAGCCTTGTTCTAGTTGTGTTGTAATACCTGCCAGAGGTGAGGAGGACGAAGGTGGAAGGGCACCTGTGGATTTTAGATCCAGGTACCATTACAGACCACCATGGCTTGCCGTAAGAAACAGATCCTCTGAAAAGAGATAAAGTATAATATCTTGTGTAAATGAATACATTTATCTCATAATTTTGGAAAAATCATTGACTTTTAAGTGGTATGGTTGACATTTAAGACTGCTCTGGAAATCAATGAATTATTAATAAACTTCCATAGGAATTCACTAGGGGGCATAATTTAACCTTTTCTGATGATTAAGAATTTAACAATGGCTCCATCCTTAATACAGCTTGTTTATGTGGTTCAGTTTGGTCTTAGAAAGCCCCCAAAGCAGAATAGATTGAAGGAGATGAATTATATAGTAAAAATTAAATTGAAGCCATCACATGCATCAGGGAGCAGGGAACTAAGAGCTCACAAAGTGCTATAAATAAACTTGCATGCCTTTACTTTTTCTGAGCAGCAGACTCAATTTGGTTTAAAACTGCAGTCCAGATGTGATTAAGAAAGAGATTAAAAGGGATAAATTGGGATATTATTCTTAATCTGTTAAAAGAAAAAAACTTGAGTTGCCTCCCGTTTGGTAACATGGAAAGAGTTTGTATAACTGTAAAACATTATTTTCTTCACTTACCCATTTTATTCTGTTTCTCCATGATGAGTTCTACATTTATCATTTACTCACACCTGTACTTCAGAGTAAGGCTATACTTTTGTTCAAGGAATAACTTCAGACAAATTTAACAGATTGTAATTAGACGAAGAACGATTCATGAATGAGAACCAGTTATGCCTTTCCCAAAAGTTCATATAGTTGGAATCACACAGTATTTCACTGTATAATAAGAATTAAATATTTTTGGTCATTTCCAGTTTCTGGCACAGCGTTCCAAAGTCCTTTGTAATTTCCTAAGTGATAAAGTGATAGAAGCATCTTTTACAGTAATATTTGATTTTTGTACAGAGTTCCTAAAACCCTTGGTATTTCCTAGGTGATAGAAATCACTTCAAGGGAAAGGCAATAGGAACAGGAATTTATAGTTAGCTGGAGTGACTTTTTTTTATTTCATTATTTATTTTTTTTTTTTTTTTTTATAAATAGTCTCACCCTGTTGCCCAGAGTAGAGTGTGGTGGTGTCATAGCTCACAGCAAATGAGCAAATTTGAGCTCACCTCAAACTCCTGGGTTTGAGCAGTCCTCTTGTCTCAGCCTCCCTGGTAGCTGGTAATATAGGCATGAGCCACCACTCCCAGTTAGTTTTTTTCTATTTGTAGTAGAGATGGGATCTCGCTCTTGCTCATGCTGGTCTCAAACTCCTGAGCTCAAGGGATCCTCCTGTCTCGGCCTCCCGGAGTGCTAGGATTATAGGCGTGAGCCACCGCCCCTGGCCCTGACTTTTTATTTTTTATCACATGCCCTCTGGATCACAACTGCCTTTGTGCTAATGGGGTGATTTAAAGGTAGAGCTTCTTACACAGCCTCAAGATGCGGCTGCTCATCAGAAAGGCCAAAAGATTAAATAAGTAGGTCTATCCACTACTCTCAGGAAAGGCGGAGGTGATAGAGCTAGAGATTAAGCTTCATAAAGCTGAACAGGAGACTTGATGAACTTCCTGGTTGGTGAATGCATCCATGTGGTGCCCCTCTGCTCCACCAGAACAGAATCTCATGTACTGTGGACCCTTCCCAACCTCACCCTCCGTACCTCTTCATCTGTCTGTATCCTTTATAATAAATTGGTAAACCTAAATAGAGTGTTTTCCTGGGCTCAGTGAACCACCCTTGTAAATAATTACGTACAAGGAATGGGGTCTTGGGAACCCTGATTAATAGCTTTTCTACCAGAAGCACAGATCACAGCCAAGGACTTGTGATTGGTAGGGAATAACGGTAGGATTTATCATTACCCAGTTGTAATTCACAGACTTAGAGAACTGCTTAGTATATAGCAGGCCCTCCCCCCTCCACACACACACACATACATACCAGGTCACAAAAGTGTGCTGTGTCTTATTAGTTGGAGAAAACTGTTTTTATCAGAGATAATGTCAAAAATGTGTGAGAATGTAGAGAAACGATATCTTTCCAGAGTAATTTCTTTTTGGTAGAGATAGTTTCACTTTATCGCCCTCAGTAGAGTGCTGTGGCATCACAGCTTACAGCAACCTCCAACTCCTGGGCTTAGGTGATTCTCTTGCCTCAGCCTCCTGAGTAGCTGGGACTACAGGCACCTGCCACAACGCCCGATTATTTTTCTGTTTTTGCAGTTCAGCCAAGGCCGGGGTTGAACCTGGCACCCTGCCCACTGAACCACAGGCACCTCCCTTTCCAGGGTAATCTTTTCAGACTGGCTTCTTTGACTTAGCAAGATGCATGTAAGATCCTGCCATGTCTTTTCAGGATTTAATAGTGTATTTCTTTCTATCACTGAATAATATTCTGTTGTATAGAAATACCACAGTTTGTTTATCCGGTAACCTATTGAAAGTCCTAATGGATTGCTTTAAATTTTTGGCAGTTATGTGAACATAGTTATCAGTTCATTTGAGTGAATACTGAAGCATAGGAATGTGATTGCTGGATCATATGGTAAGAAATTAACCTAAGTTTACTGTAATAAATTTTCTTTTGTAATGATTTGACTTTTGTGATAACAAATAGCTTAAAACACAAACATTGTACTTCTATGTAAAATATTTTCTTTATATCTTTATTCTTTCTATAAGTTTTTTACTATTAACGTTAAAAACTTTTCTGTTAAAAACTAGGACATGAGGCTCGGCGCCTGTGGCTCAAGCAGCTAAGGCGCCGGCCATATACACCTGAGCTGGCAGGTTCGAATCCAGCCCGGGCCTGCCAAACAACAATGACGGCTGCAACCAAAAACTAGGACACGAGCACACTCATTGGGCTGGGCCTACACAGGGTCAGGGACCTCGGTGTCACTGTCTTTCACCTTCACATCTTGTCCCACTGGAAGGTCTTCAGGGACAGTAACATACGTGGGCTGTTAACAGTGCCATCCTCTGGAATGCTTCCTGAAGGACCTGCCTGAGGCTGTTTTATGGTTAACTTTTTTTTTTAGTAAGTAGAAGGAATTCACTGTAAAATAATGATAAAAAGTAATTCATAGGCTCGGCACCCACAGCACAGTGGTAACGGCACCAGCCACATACACCAACGGTGGTGGGTTTAATCACAGCCCTAGCTGGGCATTGTGGCAGGCACCTGTAGTCCCAGCTACTTGGGAGGCGGAGGCAGGAGACTCGCTTGAACCCAGGAATTGGAGGTTGCTGTGAGCTGTGATGCCACAGTACTCTCTCCAGGGTGACAGCTTGAGGCTCTGTCTCAAAAAAAAAAAAAATGTTCAGTTTTGGTTTTTGAAAATGGAGGGTGATCTACCTGGGCAGTGCAAATGTGACATCTGTGCCCAGGGTACAGTTAGAGACCCCTTTTATATGGGGCTATAGGGGTAGAAGAATTCCTCAGTTTGCCTGAAAAGTTAGGGTGAATTTTGAGATGAACTTCTGGGGGGAGGGGGGGGTGGAGCTAACTAGATCCTTTGTCTCTTTTGTCTTAGGAGAGGAAGTAGAGGGTTCCTGTGTTAGGCTGTGATAGACTCCCCAACATTCTGGACACCATAAGTCTTTTTTTTTTTTTTTTTTTTTTTTTTTTGAGGCAAAGTGTCATTATGTTGCCTTTGGTAGAGCGCTGTGAAGTCACAGCTCACAGCAACCTCCAACTTCTGGGCTCAAGCGACTCTCTTGCCTCAGTAGCTGGGACTACAGGCACCCACCACAACGCCCAGATATTTTTTGTTACAGTTGTCATTGTTTAGTAGGCCTGGGCCGGGCTCAAACCAGCCAGCCTCAGTGTATGTGGTTGCTCCAAAAGACTTTTTATAGATTCTTTTAGTATTCTAAATAGACAGTCTTGCTGTATGCAAATAAAGACAGTTTTATTTATTCCTTTCCAATATATATCCTTTTTTATATTTATTTTTTGTTTTACTGCACTAGCTAGGATTGAAGAACAATGTTGAATAGGAAAGGTGAGAGAGATCATCTTCTCCTTGTTCCAGTCTTAGGGGGAAAGTGGAGCTTGTGTGAGTTTAGCTGCAGATTTGTTATAGATGTTCTTTACCAGTTGAAGTAGTTCTCCCTTACTCCTAATTTGCTGAGAATTTTTTTTTTTAAATCATGAATAGGAGCTGGATTTCTTTCAAATGTGTTTGCTCAGGTCATCTGATGATATATATGTTTTAGGCTGTTGAGAACTTGGGGTTACATTGATTGTGAAATGTTGAACTACTTTCACATCTCTGGATTAAATCCCACGTGGTCAGGGCAGATGGTTGTGGGCTTTGATTTGCTAATATTTCGTTGAAGATTTTTAATTTATGGAAGATACTGTTCTGTAGTTTTATTTTCTTGGATTATCTTTATCTGGTTTTAGTATAAGGGTAATGTTGGCCTCATGGAATTAGTAGGGATGTCTTCCCCTGTGTTCATTTTCTGGAAAAGATGGAGAAGTAGTATTATCTTCCTTAAATATTTGGTAAAATTCACTAATGAAACCATCTGTGCCTGGTGTTCCTTCTTTGAAAAGTTATTATCAGGCAGCATCTATAGCTCAAGAGGTAGGGCACTGGCCCCGTATACCAGAGGTCGGGTTCAAACCTGGCCCTGGCCAAAAACGGCAAAAAAAAAAAAAAAATTATTATCAATTCAATTTCTTTAGTGGATATAGGGTTATTTATGTCTTTTGTTTCTCCTTGCATGAGTTTTGGTAATTTGTGACTTGAGGACATGATCCATTTCATTTGAGTTTTATTTGCAGGTATAGAATCGGTTAATTATAGTATTCCTTTTTTTTTTTTTTTTTTTTTCCTGTGGGATCAGTAGCTAGGCCCCCTTTTTCATTTCTGACATTGGTCATTTGTTTTCTCTCAGAGCCTGGATAGGGATTTATTTCTCCTGCTAATTCTTCTATCTCTAGTTTCCTAAGTAGGAAGCTTAGCTTAAGTTTTGATCGTTCTTCTTTTTTAACTTGTGCATTCAAAGCCAGGGATTTTAATTAAGCACTGCTTTGCTGCAGTTTTGATAAGTTGTATTTTTATTTTCATTTACTTCAAAATATTTGTAAACTTCATTATAGAGTTTGTTGACCTATAGAGTTTTTAATATTTGTTTTGTTTTGTTTTATCTTTAGAGAGGGGTCTTGCTCTATCACTCAGGCTGGAGTGTGGTGGCACAATCATAGTTCACTACAGCCTTAAACACCTGGGCTCCAGCTGTTCTCCCTCCTCAGCATCCTAAGTAGCTGGGACTACAGGTGTGAGCCACCATGCCCTAGGTTTTTCTGCTGTTGTTGAAGGGAATATTGTATAAATATCAACTAGAGCAAGTTGATTAATATTGTTATTTAGTTTAACTATATCCTTACTGACTTTCTGCTTGCTGGTTCTGTCAGTGACTGACCAGGGATGTTGAAGACTGTGACTATAATAGTGGGTTTATTGTTTTCTCATTTTGGTTTTATTAGATTTTTTTGTTTTTTGTTTTTAAGACAGAGTCTCACTTTGTCGCCCTCAGTAGAATGCCGTGGCTCACAGCAACCTCAAACTCTTGGACACAAGCAATCCTCCTGCCTCGGGCTCCTGAGTAGTTGGGACCACAGGCATCTACCACAACACCCAGCTAGTTTTTCTGTTTACAGAGACGGGCTCTCAGTCTTCCTCAGGATGGTCTTGAACTCATGAACTCAAACAGTCCACCCTCCTCAGCCTTCCAGAGTGCTGGGATTACAAGCATGAGCCACCGCACCCGGCTGATTCTATTAGTTTTTATCTGATTTATTTTGATGCTCTAGGGGTTAGGGGTTCAGCACCCGTACCCAGTGGTTACAGCGCCAGCAACATACACAAAGGCTGGTGGGTTCAAACCCAGCCCAGGCCAGCTAAGCAACAATGACAACTGCAACTAAAAAAATAGCCAGGCGTTGTGGCGGGCTCCTGTAGTCCCAGCTACTTGGGAGGCTGAGGCAAGAGAATCACTTAAGCCCAAGAGTTGGAGGTTGCTGTGAGCTATGGTGCCATGGCACTCTCCTAAGGGCAACATAGTGAGACTCTGTCTCAAAAAAACAAATAAATAAATAAATAAGTAGGAGGTTAGGGTTGTTTGTCTTCTTTTCATTATCTTTTTGTTATTATGAAATGCATTGTCTTTATCACTGGTAATCAAAGAATTTCAAAAGTCTGCTTTGTCTGTAATTAATCTGCAGTATCACTTTTTTCATTTCATTCATTTCATTACATTTTCTCCAATCCAGTATCACTTTTTTAGGGGCTTCCTAGGAGCCTGTTTATTTTCCAAGATTTAAGGTTTAACTTAGTAACTCATTTGCATTGTGTTTTTGGATTATTTGTAACAGTGTGATAGAAGCTGATTTTAATTATTGATTAGGGAGGGACTAATTTTATAGGTGGACAATTCACTGATAGATGTTTTTATCTGATGACAGTTTTTGTTTCTCCAGTCAACTGGAGTACCAATTCATTGGGGTGCTAATGCAAATCTTACTGACTCTTACTTAGTATACAGTTTTTTAAAAAGACCATCTAGTCTCATGGTGCTAGAAGTAGGTAGCTAGTGTGCGGTGGAGAGTGGAGACGTGTGCTGCCTCCTGATGTTGAGGGCGTAGAACTAATTTCTCTGTAATAATGGCTACTCTAATTACATCTGCCACTGGGGAAACCAATGTTTAGAGAGGGTAATTTGTTCAAAATAATACTCTTAATTCAGTTGTATCCTATTCCAAAGTCCATGTTCTTTAAAAATTACATTATCTCATCTTTTGAAACAAAATTTTAGATATCTGAGAAAGTCTCTAATTTATCTTATCTTTTTTTTTGTTTAAAGAGATAAGGTCTTGCCATGTTGACCAGTCTAGAGTACAGTGACTATTCACAGGGATGGTCATAGCACACTACAGCCTCGAACTCTTGGGCTGACCCTCCTGCCTCAGCCTCCCAAGTAGCTGGGATGACAGATACAAGCTACTGTGCTTGTAATTCTTAATTCCACACTGACCCCAAAACAAGTAATAAAACATCACTGTATAGTTTTTTCTCTCCATTGATACAGGGTGAAAAAAAAGATAAAAAGCTATTTCTTTTCACTGAGTATTCAATAACATAAGTGGCTTACAACTTTATACATACAAGTTACTCTAAAGACAGCATCGGATACGTGATATTGATATCACCTATTCATCAGATCTTAGCATTTGTAATAATAATATTTGTGTGATGCTTATTAGTTTACAAAAGCACCTTTACCTCATTTTACTAGTTGACTCAGAGTCTGAAAGGGAATTGTGTGAAATTGTGTCTCCAATCCATCAGAACCCACATCTTAGGTTTTCCTCCCCTATATTACCCTGCTTCTTTGCAGAATAACAGAAGCTCTGCAAATATCTCTTCTGTGGTAGTAAAATAGCCTCAAAACATTACCCTCTATGACGTCTGCTGAACCGGCTTACCAAATCATATTTCAATTATGTGTTTTAATGAAATTTTAAAATTATGTGTGTGAAAACTGTGTACCTTAATATGAATTAGGCATTGTCTTTCCTTTTACTTCTTCGTAGTTAATGATTGACTTTTAAGTGGATTGGTGAAAACCTATGTATTATCTAATTTTTTTTAATTAGTCTCCATAGAAGCTGAAATTTGTCACCATTCTTCAAAATGCAATGGAATGTACCACAGACGATATCTCGACTAGCACACCGGACATGCTTGGAACCATATAAAGCTGGTCTTTTTGGACACTGTCAAAACATAAATGGACCATTATTTTTGTACAGTGCTGCGTCCAAAGTGGTGTTGGTACAAGGCCCTCAGAAACAGTGGTTGCATTTACCTGCTGCCTGGTGTGTGACAAAGGAAAAGAGGCCATCGGGTGCTCAACCACCCCCCACTGTGGGCCTTCGCCATAAACGATGGAAGCAAGATGTTTTGTCCAAGAGGATTTTATCTTCCAGTGCCCCAGCTCAAGGAACTCCAGAAAAAAAGGAAGAGCCTGATCCTTTACAAGATAAATCTATTAGTCTGTATCAGCGATTTAAGAAAACATTTAGACAATATGGAAAAGTTTTGATTCCAGTGCATCTCATAACTTCTTGTGTTTGGTTTGGAACATTTTACTATGCAGCCTTAAAGTAAGTTTTTGCTTGGTTGAATACCTTTCCCTATTTTATCAGAATGTTCATCTTCTTAATTATACTAATGATAGCCTTAAATAGATTTGTAAATGCTTTTATGTCTTTTATTGATAGAGAATAATTACTTTTCATAGCTTTTTTACACATTGTAATAGTCATAGCTAACATTTACTTACTATGTACACCAGGCATCTTGCTAAATTATTTTAACTGTATTATCTCATTTAATTCTCACAGCAACCATATGAAGCAAGTAGTATAATTATACCCATTTTATTGCTGAGAAAACAGATTAGGGGAAGATAAATGAGAACTCAACTAGTAAGTGGTGGAACTTGGACTGAAAACCCAGCTAGGTCTGTCTGACCTCATCACGGTGCTGCCCACAGCGTAGCATTCAGGAGCACAGAAGTGAAATGTTCTCTCTTGAGCTCTGGCAGCACCATCATTATGTGTTTCTCGTGTATGTTTTGCCATATATATAGTTTTGGTGGAAAGAAGATTCATTAGATACTTTCGCTAAAACCTGGCTACTACCTATGTTGACACAAAAACGCATTGATTATATTTTAATATTATTCATGTCAAATGTCAAGATAAGGTCTTTTGTTCTGATAAGAACTACATTTGGTGGTCCTGGCCTTCTAGTGTTGTGGAACATAAAATTTATAAATGCATCCTTCTTTCTAAACACTGGTCCTTCTGTTTAAGGTAAGTTATTTTCTTCATACTGCCTTAGGAGCAAGAGTACCATTAGCAGGCCTACTGCTCATTCCTAGCTTTGGCACTTCAGTATACTCTCTTAATAGATTTAGAATCATACTCTCTCCAAAGCCCAGTATTTTCCAGTGCTTAGTTATATTCAATCACTTGATAAAGTAGTTTCATATGTAAAGCTCATTTTCAGATGAAATTTATTACCAAGTTAAAAATGCCTCTTCCAGGATAATGGGCTAAAGACCATATTTACTCTTGAGAAAGACGTGATTACAAAAGTTTCTTCATAAAAGCTATAAAAGGTTTTTTTCTCATCTTGTATAATTGATGCCATTCTGTTTCTCTTCATCTCTTTCCATTATTTCTTTGTTTATTAATGACATTTTCTGGACATGTTTAGTATTTATAGAAGTCTATAATTTTATTTATTTATTTGAGACAGGATCTCACTCCGTCTCCTTGGGTAGAGAGAGTGCTGTGGCGTCGTAGCTCACAGGATAAACTCTTGGGCTCAAGTGATCCTCTTGCCTCAGCCTGTGAAGTCGCTGGGACAACAGGCACCTGCCATTACACCTGGGTAGTTTTTCTGTTTTTAGAGACAGGTCTCGCTCTTGCTCAAGATGATTTTGAACTCATGAGCTCAAGCAATCCACCCTCCTCAGCGGACTACACCCTCCTGCTAGGATTACAGATGTGAGTCAGTGCCCTCAGCCAGAAGTCTATATTTTAAAAACCAGACCCCAAATAATCTACTAATATTAATTATATTGAAGATTGTTTCACTACTACCTGGGACCGGAGGCAATTGTGAGTGATGCTCTGTCTTCTCCTATGAAATGCAGCTTTCTTAGTTTTGTCTCTCCCTCCCTTCTTCTGCAATATGCTTATGTGTAAACGTGGTAATAAGACTGTTTAATTCAAAATCAAACCAACTTGCTTTTGGGCTCTTTGTCAGCAGGGAATCTGATTGTCAGACCTCCAACTTTTGCCCAGCCATGACCCGAGGGCCAATTCCATCATAGCATCACACAGCAAATTTGTTTTATGCAGAATAGGCTGTTTCCTAAAATAGTCTTCCTGAGCGTCTTTATTAGATCTTTAATACTTCAAAAATTGGAAATTGATGGTTTCTAAGTGAAGATCTTAATCATAACTAATACTTAGAAAGTAGTACTCATGGGAGAAAAAGGAATTAGGTATATTTGAACAACAGTATCTTTTACTGTGAGATGATTTTTATTGTAAAAATCAAAGTTAATTAACAGGTTTTTCTTTTTAATTCAGTTGACAAGAGGCTTACTTGTATTTAAGCTTTTTTCCTTTTTTTTTTTTTTTTTTTTTTGCTGGAAAAAATAACATTGGCTTGTTGCCTCCTTACTATTAAAAGAGAAGGGAAGAATAATTTGTGGCTGGCAGGATAGGCCTCTGCTGCCTGCTGCCTTCCCGACCAGTGTTTATCTTAGTTACCTGACACTCAATTACTGCCTTTCTAGGCACCATAGAGCAAAATGTCACGCTATGTTTAGTTAATTCAGTGATAAAGTTCTTAGGCTTTTGAACTATTTTATTTCAGGGGGTTTAAAATTGTGCATGCTAATAAGTTTTATTTTAATCTAAGTTTTGTTGCTATGCCTGTCTGGAAGAAATTGCAGAAATTTTATGTCTTCTGACCACGGTGCTCTGTTCACTGAAATGTGGCTCAGTACTGGTGGTACATGAGAGACTTGGTGTGGGGGGCCTCAAGCTCCTAAAGTTAACAGCTCCACTCTGAGGCAAAATCCTGACGATTTCTCCCCTCTCTATCAGGTAGTGAATGTGCTTTTGTCCCTGCGTAGCAGGAAAACGAGGCCCAGCGAGGGAAAGATTTACCTGAACTCCTGTGTTTGAAAGAGAAAGGGGCTTTATTCAACCTGCAGAGCTTAAGGGGACTAGTGTCCAAGATGGCCGAGCTCCCCAATCAGCTCTGTCACTGTCCTTTTTTTTTTTGAGACAGAGTCTCAAGCTGTCACCCTAGGTAGAGTGCTGTGTCATCACAACTCACAGCAACCTCCAACTCCTAGGCCTAAGCGATTCTTTTGCCTCAGCCTCCTAAGTAGCTGGGACTACAGGCACCTGCCACAACGCCCAGCTATTTTTTGGCCTGGGCTGGATTCAGACCTGCCAGCTCTGATGATTGTGGCTGGTGCCCTGGCTGCCTGAGCTACAGGTGCCAAGCCTGTCCCTGTCCTTTTATAGGACTCACAAGTAGGCAGCAAAAGAATTATTATATTGTCCCTCATTGGAAGGTTCAGAGTGTGTGCAGGGTTTACAGGAGTGGAAGCAAGCGTTAGTTTCACGGTTCCAGGAAGCTAAGTTTTTACAAATTCTCATGAGCTGAGTTAACATGGGGAGCTTTATAGGAGTTCCTTGAGTTTTCAACAAGCCTTTTGTCCTTTTAGATTAGAGCATACACTTCCCGGGTATCCTTTCTCATTTTCTCCTTTGAGACCCTATGTATCTTTCAGCTTGGAGTCTTACCATCAGCTCACTCCTATAGTATTTCACATAGAACATATGTGACGCGATTTGTTGATTGAATCATCAAGTGTATAGCCCTTACTGCTAGTGGGAGAACGCAGGGAATAGTTAACCAAAGTCCAATGATGGCTAACATTCCCCCCCATTAGAGTTTTAAATCCTCCAAAGGCTGAAAACCATCCTCCCCATAAGTTTTGAGGGCTCCAATCACTCTAGGTTTGCACTGGGACGTGAGCCAATGTCTGGATTCTTTTCACTATATTCTGTATGACCTGCCCTTGGTCATCAGTTTGCAAGTAGCACTTTGTTAAGTTGAATTTTCCACAAACCCCTCTTTCTTAAGCTAATAAGTGGATTCAGAGCCAGCCTATTTTGATAGACAGCATTTTGAATTTGAGTTTGCTGTTGTGCTAGGAGCACTAGTGCTCTGCCTGCTTCATTGGTTATAATCCCAAGTACTGTTTGTAGTCTAATTATATGATTTAGCATGTAAATGGGAGCTTGATACCCCTATGACCCATCCTTGGCCCCCGTAGCTGGTCCATAATAGGGTGACGGTGTAGGGGCCCTTCCATTTGGGTTTGAGGGTGACCAAGTTCCAGTCCCTGACCCAGACTTGGTCTCCTGGAGAGAAAGGATGAACAGACACAAAAAGACTAAACGGAGCCTGGTCAGTTACCCAAGCAGAGATTGTCTTGGCTACTCTTCCCAGGGCTTCTGCCTGTCTGTGCAGTTCCGTTTCCTCTAGTTCTTTAGGGGTCCTTGGTAGATTGCAGATGATTGGAAGAGGGCGATTATCTCACAAGGGGTGTACCCTGACCCTTTGGAAAGGGTACTTCTAACTTTGAACAAAACCAGTGATAAGCCCTGTACCAAATTAAGCCTCACTTTCTGGCAGAGTTTACTGATTCCTGCTTTTATGGTTCTATTCATGCACTCTACCCTGCCCCAGCTCTGTGGCTTATATGCCACATGTAGTTTCCAGGCAATATTCAAGGCTTTGGTTGCCATCTGCACTATCTCTGCTACGAAGGCCAGTCTATTATCAGATCCAGTCCAGAGTGGCAACCTAAACTGTGGGATGATTTAACACTCTTACCACCTTGCAGGCCTTCTTTGTTGAGTGCGGAAGGCTTCTACCTATCCCAAATACATGCAAAGCAGAACTAGCAAATAATTGGTTCCCTCCACATCTGAACAACTCTACAGTAGAGTCCACTTGCACGTCTTCAAAAGGGACTGCCCACATGACTGATTTCCAGGTAGCAGGGATGGCCCCTGTTCAGCGTTGTGTTGGCTACACATCACACAACACTGGCAGACTTTCTTAGCAAGGGTGGCCTTTTTTTTCCTGTCCCAAGTGCATGATCTCAGTGAGGACAACTGCCAACCCCAGGAGGTGGGGCACCATAATCCTTCCGTCTGGCAGCCTTGTCCATCCTTCTCCAGCATCTCTAGCTCCCTCCTACTTCATCCATTCTCTTTGCCCTTGAGAGTATACAGGGTTAAGTCCAGGGCCCAATAGCAGCTGCCCTCTCAGTCTCAGGGTCTTCCTCAGTGTCCCCTGTGCCTTGGGAGCTCCTACTCTTTAGAGCCCTTGGCAGTGGACGACTGCTACTTGCTTAAGTTTCCATATAGCCTCTAGTAGCTGCAGAATTTCATCTGTGTATTCTAAATCTTTTCTTCCTGCTGTTAAGGCCCCCTTTGTCTACAAAGGGGATGCCCCTTGTACATGAAGAGTGAGGAAAGCAAATTATGAGTCCGGGAAAATGTTCACGTTTTTCCCTTAGTTCTAAGGCACGAGTCAATACCACCAGCTCAGCTTTCTGCGAGGCTATTCCTTGAGGCAGAGGTCTACACAGCAGCACCACAACCTCCCCATCGCCTCTGCCCTGTGGCTTTGGACATGAGTGGTTGTAGTCTGTGACTGGACCCTGAGAGATTTCCCACCCTCAGCTCAGGAAGCACATTCCAGCCAGCAGAGTGAAATGTTCTTTTGTAAGCCAAGCAGAACCCTTATTCCTCAAACAGACTCCTATAGAAAGGCTTTTTTTGTTGGTTGGTTGGTTTCTTACTCTTTAGGGAAAAAACCCAGCTCCTTCTGCAAAGTCTTCAGAGAGGGAGGAGGAACTGAAGGCAGGGAAAAGGTTCAGGGAAGCTGTGGCAAGGGGAGAGACAGAGGAGGGGCCCCTTGCTATTCCTTTTTCAGTCTCTCAAATGTGCTTTGTTGCCTGGATTTCCACTCTGTCAGCTCCTTCTCACCCCTCTTTGTGGCTTCTGGAGCTTATGCCTGATGTCTCCAGTGCCCTGGTTTATGAAAGCCTAGTTTACCTTTTCTGATCTTCCTGACCATCAGGGTCAAAGGGAGCATAAATTCAATATGCTTCACACAGTCTTCATAGAAATCTCCAGGGCTTTGATCTGGGCTCTGCATGACTTTAGCCACCTTGCATATGTTCATGGCTTTCCAGCTTCCCTTCTGCGACCCCTGGAAGATGGCCTCTCTGTACTCTGTCAGCTGCCTCACTTCACCCCTATTATTTGGGTCCCAGAGTGGGTCCTCCTTGGGCAGAGAGTTTTGAACAAACTCTCTGGGATCTAGGGCATCCTCTGGAGTATTTTCCTCTAACCACGCCTCCCTCAGCACCCCTTCTCAATATTAAACAGTGAGGAAGAGCTGGCAGGAGTCAGCCCATGTGGGGTTGTGGGTCTGAAAGATGGATGCCATTAAGTCAGTGAGACCTTGGGGCTTTTCAGTATAGGAGGAAGTATGATGTTTCCAATCGGGGAGGTCAGTAGTGGTGAAGGGCTGACACACTTGAACTCCTCAAGTCTAATGTCTCTGGGCCCCCTCACTTCCCTCAGGGGCATCTGTATAGCCTGGGGACTGCATGGGCAGAGTCTTGTAGGAAGGGGAGGAGTGGGATGGTGGGAGTGGGGGTAGGAGGGATTTTACTGGCTTCTTCAGGCCAGGTGATGGGTGCTGCTGTGGCTCAGCGTTGGGGTGTGGGCATAAGGTGGGAGCTCAATATTTTCAGGCCTGGAGGGGAGTATTTCAGGAATTTCTGATGTCAGATCCGATCCTTGAGCCAGGCAGAGGTGCTATGAGGTGCTACTTGTCCTGGCTAACAGCACTCTAGAGGCGTGGCCTCTGAGATGAGAGGGCTGCTGTAGCACTAGCTGAAGCTATCTGTATATGGAAATTGGTCAGGGTGTCCTGGGTCTCCGGTAACACAGACCACACTCTTTGTAACTTACCTTTTTCTAAGCTCCATTCCAAGCCCCCCCCACTTGAAAAGCTGGCCATTCCTGCCCATATGAAGTTATCGATCTCCCTGGGACATGGTTATCCCATAGTCTCTCCTAAACTCTTTCTTAAAATGCTTCAGCACAGTCCCCAACACGATGGCTTAGCCTGAGTGTCTCCCATTTCCCTCCCTCAGACAAATGACAAGCACCCCACAGACAGGGTAAAAAGGCAGGTATTCGTACAGTCACGATCTCAGTCACCAGCCACTCTCCTCATGGGAATACGGGACCCTCTTAGCTTTGGCAGGCTGACATAATCCATCAGCATGCTCTTCCCCAAGCCTATGAGGTGTCCTACAGAAGCAGAACTGTAGTTCAGAACTCAACCCTCGCGTCGGCCCTGGGAGGGTGAGTCAGAAGGCTCCCCTCGCTGTCCATCTCAGTCTCCACTCACTTGCACACAGTCCCATCCTGTGTACTAAACTAGCAGACTCAGTTTCCCGCTTCTACTAAGGAGGTCCTGGGAAGTGATCAGTCTCCCCTTCTAGTCCTATGGACCAAGTCCCTTTCACTTTTCCCAGACTGATGTTACCATGGTTCAGACTTCCACCAGTGCAGGTGCCAGTTCCTCCAATGTTTGACCTGCCGAGGGGTCCGTGCTCCGCCCTCTGGAGGTATCCACACAGGGAGGGAAAACGACTGTCCCTGGAGCCTCAGTGGCTCATGTCGCTCTCCATGGGTTCCCAACAGGTGAGCCACAGCCTCTCTTCACGATTGTCTCACTTCCTGGTCAGGAAAGCAGAAACACTGAAGAAAACGAGGCCCGATGGAGGGAAAGATTCGCCTGAACACCTGTGTTTGAAAGAGGATGGGGCTTTATTCCAGCCCACAGAGCTTCAGGGGATTAGTGTCCAAGATGGCCAAACTCCCCAATCAGCTCTGTCCCTGTCCTTCTATAGGACTCAAGTAGGCAGACAAAGGAATTATTATATTGTCCCTCGTTGGACGGTTCAGAGCGTGTGCAGGGTTTACAGGAGTGGAAGCAAGTATTAGTTTCAAGTTGCAGGAAGATAAGTTTTTACAAATTCTTGTGAGCTGAGTTCCTTGAGTTCCCAACAAGCCTTTTGTCCTTCCAGATCAAAGCATCCTCTTCTCCAGCATCCTCTCTCATGGGTTGAAACATCCACACCGCTGTCAGTTTGTGAAGCGCAGATTCCTGTCCTGTCTTTCTGTGGGAACTTCAGAGTAGAAAGTGACCGTGTATGTTTGTGTTTTAATCAGGCCCTCAGCAACACTTCACATTTAGCATTTCCTTGGAAACACAAGTTATGTTTAAGAAAATAAATTATCCAGTGACCAATTTAGAAAGTAGGACCAGGTGCTTACTCATGACACGAGCCACAGTGGACACAAGGGTGCCTGGTGTCTGAGGTCGTCATTGTCTCATCTATATGATAAAGGTGGTGGTTTTTTAAAATTGCTCACTTTTTTATATGTTTGCCTCTTTTCCCCTTCATTATTGCTGTTAAATATAGATTTTATATATTAGGCTTAGTTGGAACTAGGAAATGATTGGTATGATTTCATAATTACATTGGTACTAGAAGATGTAAGTACCTGTTGTGGCGGGATATTAGCATGCATGGTTATTTTAGTGACTTCATCTGATCCAGAGAATAGCTGAGTCTGCAATACTGAACCTTACCGTAATGGGATTCTGTTCTCATCTAGAAAGAGACTTGAAAATTAATTAAAGTGGAGACAGAAGAAACCAGGTTGATTCTACTGATTTTTAAACTTACTTCTTTAAAGATTTCTTAAGTAGTTCCTGGTTTTCTTTTATTTTTGATAATAGGTGTTTTTAACGGTTCTTTCTTGATGATGGTCAGCCATGTTTTCTGCGAGTCTTCCCAGATTGCTTAGTTTTATGTAAAATCACAGAGAGGGAGGGGTTTCCTCGGGTAACCAAGTTTTTTTTTATTTATTAAAAATAAATTAAGAGTTCACAGCTACCATAATAATAATGGATCCAGGCATTTACCTTTCTCAGTGATAAAGGGAAAAATTAATATCTAGTGGAACGGCCTGTGGAGCCTCCCTCAACCAAAGGTAACACCAATGATGGGACACGGTGGCCTTACGTAGCCACTGACATGGACACTTTTTTGTTTTCCCATGGGAAAATATTTAACCTGAATGTAATCATGAGGAAGTGATCAGACAAACTCACATTGAGAGAGAGAGATGTCCTGTCATGTAGTAGCCAGGATGTGTCAGAATCTCCATGCCAAGAAAGACTCCTGACGTGCCAACAGAAAGTGCAGGGAAGAGCTTACAGAGAAAAGGAGGCTAGAAAGACAGGAAAAACAGCAAGATGGAACATAGTGGGACAGTGTAGGAACAAAACTGGGAATTTTTATCTAGATTAGATTTTAAAGAATATATTTTATTAACGACTTATACTACTATCTATGTTTAATTTCCTGAGTACAATAATTGTAGTTATGTAGGTACATGTCCTTGTTCTGATTTAGGGGTAAAGGGTCACAGTGTCTGCAAAACTATGCACAGTAACAGAGAGAAGGAGAATAAGAACATTGTGACAAAATGTTCTAATAATTGGGTTGGAGACTTCCTCTGCTTTCTCATTCTGCTTCCAAAAATGTATTGCAATTTATGTTTCTTTATCTGCCTTTTAAGTATGTTAATAGAATAAAAGCCTCCTTTTAGAATAATTGAAGTTTTCCTTTTTGTTGTTGTTGCATTTTTTGGCCGGGGCTGGGTTTGAACCCACCACTTCCAACATAGGGGCCAGTGCCCTCCTCCTTGAGTCACAGGCGCCACCCAAATAATTGAAGTTTTCATCAAACCCATAGTCATTTATTCTTTGCATAAAAACACAGCAAGGGATGTTAAAATATCCTTTACTTTTACAGTGATTTTTAAAAGTAAAAATCTTAGGTCTTGAGATTTGAGTCGGAGCATTATAAGGAAATAGTATTTGATTGAGGAAACTAGGATCAAACAAGTGATTCTGATGCTTATCACTTATTTAAAGGTATTAATATTATTCTAATAAATGCTTCTATGTTAAACATCCTAACTGGGATGCCCCCTGCAGATGTAAGGTAGAGTTGGGAGCAGTAAGACCACGTGGCGGGTGCTATCTATGTTGGTGTTGGGATTGTACATCAAGCAAGGTGTTCTCTGAGAGTGGAAGGAAGGCGTTAGAATGCAGAATCAACTTTGAATTTAATACAAACTGTAGTAAAGTGTGGCTTGGCTATTTTCAGATAATTTTTGAAAGCATCCTCAACAGTTTATATATATGTAAATTACTTTTTTTTTTTCATAGAGGAGTGAATGTCGTTCCTTTTCTAGAATTCATTGGGTTACCTGACAGTGTGGTAAACATCCTGAAAAATTCCCAGAGTGGAAATGCACTAACAGCTTATGCCATGTTTAAGGTAGGTACTCCCGCAAACCAGACCCTACTCAGACATAACCAGTGCACTGCCCACTGGTTAGAGCGCCAAGTTAGCTCTCAATGGTCTTTTTGGTAACTTAAGATACTGTTTCATCACTTAATGTCCAATAAAGTAAGAGTATACAATTTTAAAGTTCATGTATGGTTTTAAGAAGTGCCTTAAAAATATATACATTGTTCATAACCTGCTGCAGTTAGACAAATGACATTTTTGCTGTTTCTCCTGTTGATAAATGGAAATACATAATCATTTTAAGACATAATTATATTTATTTTTCCCTGTTTGTTAGCAAAAACTAGCATTTATTTTTCTGTTTGTAATAGTTCATCTTAGCAAGTAAAATATTAAATTTTAGTTCAAATTGTATGTGGCAAACCTTTTTTATTAGATGTTGCATGTTTCATTTTAGAAGTTCATTATCTTCATGACTTCTAGATTCACATAACATCGTCTTTATAGTTTCTACACCTATGTGTCTTTATTTTTAAAGAGATGACTTAATTATAAACTATGTAATTTAGCCATATTAATCTCACTTTCTTAATTGACAAATTCATGTGAGATTCAGTGAAGCTTCTACCTAAGAAAGAAGAAAGTCAAAAAATGCTTAGAAACTAGATGTTATTTTATTTTATTTCTGTTCTATAAGAATACTTAGAATTACAGTTTCTTTTTTTTTTTTTTTAAATTAAATCATAGCTGTGTACATTAGTGCAATCATGGGGTACAATGTGCTGGCTTCATATAAAATCTGAAATATTTTCATCCACCTGTTCAACATTACCTTCATGGAATTTTCTTGGTTATTATATGAAAATATTTGTATTCTGCATTTAGTAAGTTTCATCTGTGCCCTTCTAAGATGCACCATAGGTGTGATCCCACCAATTACCCTCCCTGCTCCCATCCCCCCCTCTTCTCCCCCCTCCCCTCCCCTCCCTTGTCCCTTTCCCCATATTCTTGTGCTATAGTTGGGTTATAGCCTTCATATGAAAGCTATAAATCAGCTTCAGTTACATTTAGCTAACTAAGGAAGGTTTCCCAGATCACTTGTGTCTAACTTTAGCATTGCCAACAGCTTTCTGAAATACATCTAACTGTATCTCAGGTGGTCATAAGGTCTGCTCTAAGTGAATACAGAGACGTTTTATACATCTGACACAGAAGATTAATTTTAAGTCTTCCTTGGTTCTGTATTTTTACTCCTTCCTGCACATGTTAAAAACGAAAGGCA
>CAUYON010039241.1:0-10839 GCA_963573935.1 Arctocebus calabarensis | reverse complement strand
GCGCCCGCCACAGCGCCCGGCTATTTTTTTGTTTTGCAGTTCGGCCGAGGCCGGGCTTGAACCCGCCACCTTCCGTATATGGGGCCGGCGCCCTGCTCGCTGAGCCACAGGAGCCGCCCCATATCCTGGTTTTTTAACCTACCTGAACTTTTTTCTTTCTCTCAGGTTTTTTTTTCTTTCATCTTTGTAAAATGTAAACATTTATCATAGTTTAATCTCTTTTCCTCTTCTATTTTCTCTACTCCCTTAGAAAACTTCTTTACTCCCATCAACATGTTTCTGCTTGATTCATAATTTCAAAATTTGTGTCTTTCTCTCTCTGTTTGCTATCTTTTTTCAAAATATTATGGAGGTACAAAGGTTTTTGGTTAGATCACTTTTGCAAAGTTGAGTCAGGGTTATAAACATGCCCATCACCCAGATAGTGTTCATTATATCTGTTAGGTACATTTGGGGCCATCCTTTTCTCTCTCCTCCCCTTTCTTGAATTACTTTGAGTTTTACTTGCCTCTTTGCACATTCGTGCTCATAATTACTCATTGAATAGTGAGTACTTGCGGTGTTTGTTTTTTCAGTCTTTAGATATTTCACTTAGGTCTCTAGTTCCATCCAAATTGTTGTGAAAGGTATTAAGCTATCTTTCTTTATGGCTGAGTATTTTGTTAATCCACTTATGAATTGATGGACATTTGGGTTGATTCTATATCTTTGCAATTGTCCATTGTGCTGCAATAAACCTTTGTGTGAACATTTTTTTTTCTTTTTCTTTTTAATAAAATGACTTCTTTTCCTCTTAGTAAATATCCAGTAGTGGAATTGCTGAATCAAATAGTAGGTTTAATTTTAGTTCTTTGAAGTAGCTTATACTATTTTTTGGAGACATATTAATTTGCAGTTCCACTAAGACTGTAAGTATTCGTTTTTCTCTGTATTCATGCCAGCCTCTGTTGTTTTTGACTTTTAATGAAAATGATATCTCACTGTACTTTTAATTTGCATTTCACTATCTCTACAAAGGTAGCAGCCTGTGTCATCTCAAACTCCTCTCATGTCTCCCACTAAGTTTTCCACAGGTTAAGCGAGACCACTTAATTTGCTCATTTTCTTTCAAAAAGAGTCTCACTGTTCTACTCTTTGAGGCCCAAACCTCAGTTATAAAAGCTAATGTTTAGTGTCCTGCTATGTTGGACACTATCGGTGTCCTTTCTATATAAAATCTGTCATATGTAACTCCTTTGAGATTTTCTCTCAAAACTTTCCACAGAAATAAATTCAGTTAAAATATATGGTTTTTCCATAACCATTTATGAACATATTATACTGTATTCTGTAATATATTTGTTTATCCTCCAAATCTTTAATTGTTGGAGTGTGTCAGAGTTTAACATAACAATTTCTTCTTTCCTCTAACTGTATTTCCTCTCTGAATAATCTCATAGATGATACGAATTTAAAAATTTATATTTCTAGCCCTAACCTCTCCTGTGAAATCTATCCACTTATGTCCAAATTTCTATTCAACATCTTTACTTAGATATCTAATAACCGACTGAAATATAAATTTTAAAACCAAACTCCTCATCTCATAAATCTCATAACTGTGCCCAAACTTTGCTTCACCAGATATGTTCATCTCAATAAATGATGATTTCAAACTTTTGTTTGTATAGTCCATTAAAAAGGAAAACCAAAACCTGACTCTCCTTACAGACCTAAATTCACCCCAATTTATATATATATTTCATATATAGATTCAAAGCTATCTATTTTTTCTTTTTCCTTTACTACTATCCTTTCAATGATATCTTCATCATTATAGACCCTCTCCTTATAGACCCAAAATAGATTCAAAGCTCTCTATTTTTTCCATTTCCTTTACTATCCTTTCAATGATATCTTCATCATTGATACTATAGTAAGAATATTCTTGCCACATTCTGTTTCCACTCTTGTTCACCCGCAACCTATTTTCTACTCATTAGTCCAAATGAAGCTACTAAAATGTTTACCTTCTTTCAAGTCACTCAGCAAAAGTCCTCGCAATGTTCCATAGTGCATTCATGTCCTGACTTCTAGTTCCCTTTCTCTGACCACATTTCATATAGTCTCTTTTCCTTTCCTCATTTATTTTCTGTACTCCTATAGAAAACTTCCACCTTATTCTTTTTGTTGCATCAGTGGTTCTTTAGAACCCCTGATTAAACAGGGATTTGGGAGAAGGGACAAGAGAGTAATTTTGTGCTCTTCTTTCTTGGGGACAGTAGTAACTTCTGAAGACATTGTTGGTTTTTACAACTAGGGGTATGTGTGGAAAGTCAGTAGTAGAAACCAAGGATGCTACTAACCATTCTGTGATGGTTAGCATAGGAAAATCGCACATTTATCTGGCTTAAAATGTCAGTGTTACAGAGTTTGAGAAGCCCTGTGTTACAGCTACAATGATCTCTTTCCAATTCTCATATTAAAAATATAACAAGAACATAGTAATGTTGCTATTCTCTCTGATATGTTTAATAAATGTCTCCTCTCTCTGGAATATTCTTTTATTGACAGATGCCCTCATTTTATTAACGTCTCTCTCAGATATCACCTTAGTAAACCCTTCTTTGGTCATCCTGTCTGATCCCCTAGTACTCTTTATCATTAAATCTACATTCTTTTCTTTATTACATTGTCTTATACTCAATATATTATATATTTTTATTTGGCTTTGATATGTTTCCTTCCACTAGAATGTAAGTTTTACTACAGAAGATTTGGGTCACTGCAATATGACCTTATCCCTATCCCTATCCCAGAACCTGTCTGAAACATGTCAGCCACTAATCATGTGATGAATGAATGAACAAATTATTCATTCAAAGCCAACTCATCCTGTAAATGCTCTTTCATCTACAATAATTTCAAACTCTGAAGTTTTAAGTATTTACTCATTCTTAGAGCGCTTACTGAGTTTACTTCTTTCTTCTGTTTTCATATAAAATTGTCAGAGTTGTGCTTGTAATTTTAACTACTGAGTAAGAAATAGCCCCATTAAACCACTTATCCTATGTAGTTTAGTACTTTACTGCTTCATAAAATATTAGTAAAATTTCTCTGAATTATCAAATTCAGTTTCTGCATTAGATACTATTTTCTTGATTGAATAACCCTAATTTTTATGACAGTGTATGGTTTTTAAGCAATACTACAACAACCTTTTCTTAAAAATCACAAGCTGTGACAGTCTTCACTATAAATTGAAATTTACATTATCAAAAATATCCTTTTGATTTTAAGAAAAAAGAACTCAAACTCATCTTTTAGAAAGTCAATTAAATTATACAGACCATGAGAAAAGTTGCTCCTTCTTCAGACATATTTTGTTTTATCTATATGACTTAGGAATCTAGAATTCTGTATTAAGTCATTAATAAATGAAAACTACGGTTAATAAGATGGATAGAAATTAAATGGGCAGATTAATCATCCCCTTGAGATGAAGAATAATTCTCTAATCATGGAATGTATGGGTTCTAAAAGGGATAAAAGATGAGCTTAGAGTCCTGGGCCTCCTTGATATGGACAAATTTCATTCTGTGAGGAGTTGGATAACAATACCAGAGCACTTTTTCTTTCATATTCTGCTTGTTGGTGTGTATGAATATATGAAGACAATTAGATTGAAAATAAACGCAACAGACTAGTGGCGAATATAGTAGCACCTCAATAGTTGACCACCTCCCTGCATTGACCACTTCCTTAAGTTGACCTAACTTTCATGGACTGGGCATGCACCACATGGACATATTAGCTCAGTGAGCTGGTTCCTTACGTTGACCACCTCCATATGTTGACTAGTTTTTTTTCAGTCCCGTGGATGGGCAACTTACAGAGGTTTAACTATCTTTATATACATATGTTTATACCATATACACAGTATTACAAATATATGTGCATAAATATTGTTGGCTGGAAAACAACCTCCATTACAGCAAGGTTTTGGTGTCTATTATGACCCTTATTCTTATTTTTGCATAAATATATTTAAACTATTATATGCATTATAAATATATGCATGTAAATATTGGTCTGTTATTAAATTTAACTTCAGTTTTCTTAATGGTATATTTTGTAGAGCAGAACATTCTAGTTTTGGTATAATGTGATTGTCCTTACACTTTGGGGTGAGAGGAGTGTACCCTGGTAGGATATCTTCACCTAACCCATGACCATGCAAATTTGTTCTTATATTTTCTTCTAGAACTTTTATGATTTTAACTATTACATTTCAATCTATGATCCATTTGATTTTTATAATAGTGTGATGAAAGTGTTAAATTCATTTTTCCCTCTTTGTGAATATCTAATTATGCCCATTTAAAACCTCTTGAAAACTTGATCAAAAATCTATTGATCATATGATTGTGTCTAATTTTAAATTTTCTTTTCTTTTCTTTTCTTTTCTTTTTTTTTTTAAGACAGAGTCTCACACTATTGCCCTGGGTAGAGTGCTGTGGCGTCATAGCACTCAGTAACCTCAAACTCTTGGGTTTGAGCAATCCTCTTGCCTCAGCCTTCCCAGGAGCTGAGGTTACAGGTGTACACCACTACCCCTGGCTAGTTTTCCTACTTTAACTAGAGATGGGGTCTCGCTCTTGCTTAGGATGATCTCAAACTGCTAAGATCAAGTAATCTACCTGCTTCAATCCTCCCAGAGTGCTAGATTTACAGGTCTGAGCCAACATGTCTGTCCTTATAATTTTAAATTTTCCATAACGTTTATTTGATCTATACTTTTAACCTTACACCACACCACCAACTCTCTTAATAACTTCATCTTTACAGTAAACCACGTAATGAGTTAGTGTAGTCTCTGTAATTTATGTTCATTTAAACAAATTTTAGAATTAGTTAACATCTACAAAAATCCTTCTGGAATTTTAATTGAGATTAATTCATATTGATATATCAATTTAAGGTGAACTCAGGTTTCCATAACATAATATTTTACTTCTCAATTTATAACCATAATAAATCTCTTCATTACTTTATCTGTGATTTTTTTAGTTTTTAATGGATGAGTATTGCAAGTATTTTGCTAAGTGTAGTATTAACACTTCCACTTTATGCACTATTATTGTGACGTTTTATTCTAATCTTAATAGTTTGGTATGAGTATATAAAATAAAGTTAATTTCTTTAGAATTTGTATATTCTACAACTTTTTTCAATTCACTAATAGTGAATGTCACTTTTAGGATATCTATAAGTTCTCTACAGACAAAATTGTGTCATTTATTGTTTTTTAATCTTTCTTTCTTTTTTTTTTTTTTGAGACTGAGTCTCACTATGTTTTCCTCAGTAAAGTGCCATGATGTCACAGCTCATAGCAACCTCCAACTCTGGGGCTTAAGCGATTCTCTTGCCTCAGCTTCCCAAGTAGCTGGGACTATAGGTACCCGCCACAATGCCAGGCTATTATTTTGTTATTGTTGTCATTGTTGTTTAACAGGCCCAGGCCGGGTTTGAACCCAACAGCCCCAGTGCATGTGGCTGGCACCCTAACCACTGAACTATGGGCACCGAGCCTCCAATCTTTTTTTTTTTTTAATTGGTTGTCCCTCCCTGCATGCATTCCTCTGGTGTTCTGTTGTGTGTCCTAAGCCCCTTTTTT
This sequence comes from Arctocebus calabarensis, assembly GCA_963573935.1. Lineage (NCBI taxonomy): Eukaryota > Metazoa > Chordata > Mammalia > Primates > Lorisidae > Arctocebus > Arctocebus calabarensis. Next base: position 5,183 of record CAUYON010039241.1, on the reverse strand, counting down.
AAAGGATATCAGACAGCTTGGATTAGGGCCCTGTCTATCAACCTCATTTTAAGTTAATTACCTTTTTAATAGCTTTAACAGCTAATATATGTGCAATCACATTCTGAGGTACTAGAGATTAGGGCTTCAATATATGAGTTTGCTGGGGAGGAGGCACAATTTACCTCTTAACAATCTAATTGTAAAAAGGCATTTGTGGGATGTTGAGGAAATTTTATTATGGACTGGATACCAGATAACATCAAGGAATTACTGTTAATTTTCTTTTGCTCATTAATTTTTTAAGTGTGATAATAGTATTGCAATGTAAAAAAGTGGGTAATATAGCAATGGGTTCTGAAGTACACAGGAATAAAATGGTATAATGTAGTTTTTTAAATTAAATCATTCTTGTGTATATTAATGCAATTATGGAGTACAATGTGCTGGTTTTATATACCATTTGAAATATTTTCACCAAACTGGTTAACATAGCCTTCACTGTGTTTTCTTAGTTATTGTCTTAAGACATTTATACTCTACACTTAGTAAATTTAACATGTACCCTTGTAAAATGCACTGTAGGTATGTTCTCACCAATTACCCTCCCTCTACCCATCCTCCCCCCTCCCCTTTCTTCCCTCTCCTCTTTCCCCTTCTTCTTGGGCTATAGTTGAGTTATAGCTTTCATATGAAATCCATAAATTGGTTTCATAGTAGGGCTGAGTACATTGGATACTTTTTCTTCCATTATTGAGACACCTTGCTAAGAAGAATATGTTCCACCTCCATCCATGTAAACAGGAAAGAAGTAAAGTCTCCATCTTTTTTAAGGCTGCATAATATTCCATGGGTAAAGATTTAAACTTAAGACATGAAAGTAGAAAAATACTAGAAGAAATTGCAGGGAAAACACTTGAACAAATCAGCCTGGGCAAATATTTTATGAGCAAGATTCCCTGGGCAATTGAAGCAGCACCAAAAATATATTACTGGGATCTGATCAAACTAAAAAGCTTCTGCACAGCCAAAAACACAGTAAGTAAAGCAAGCAGACAGCCCCAGAATGGGAGAAGATATTTGCAGGTTATGTCTCTGACAAAGGTTTAATAAGCAAAATCCACAGAGAACTCAAACATATTATTAGCAAGAAAAGAACAAGTGATCTCATCTCAGGGTGGGCAAGGGACTTGAAGAGAAACATCTCTGAAGAATATAGGCTGAAGGCCTACAGACACATGAAAAAATGCTCATTACTCTTAATCATCAGAGAAATGCAAATAAAAACCACTTTGAGATATCATCTAACTCCAGTAAGATTAGTCACATCACACAATCCCAAAACCAGAGATGTGGTGTGGATATGGAGAAAAGGGAACATTTCTACACTGCTGGTGGGAGTGCAAGCTAATACATTCCTTTTGGAAAGATATTTGGAGATCGCTTAGGGATCAAAAATAGACCTGCTGTTCGATCCTTCAATTCCTCTACTAGAAGACCAAAAATTTGCACCAGAATGTTTGTTGTAGCCTAATTCATAATTGCTAAGTCATGGAAGAAGCCCAAGTACCCATCAACCCATGAATGGATTGCAACATTGTTACAATTTTATTAGCTAAACTGTAGTCTTTATTACATCCCACCACTTTTATCACTACTGTATTTTCTGGTTTCAGATGCAGTTCCGGATTCTACATTGCATTTACTTATAATGCTTGCTTTGTCTTCTCTATTATAATGTACAACTTTGACATTACTGAATAGTTATGGTCAATTTCTTTCTTTATTTTTGTTTAATTTAAATGTGGCTTAGTTTGTATTTTTCTAACTTTTCTTCATAATTAGATTGAGGTTATTCCTTTTTGTCAGTAAATAGCAAAAGAGATGTGTCTCTTTTAGGACACCTATCGGTGTATATGATGGCTTTACATCTCATTACTGGTAGTTAAATTGATGTCTGCTCTGTTTTCTTTATTGTACTGTTGCTATTTTGCCCTTTGTAATTAATAAATATTTTTCAAGTATTTTAGAACTATAAAAATATAAAATAACATATTCTATTTTTTCCAAATTTTCTAATCTTAGATTCCATTAGTAGAGATTAATTACTCTGGTAGTAGAGATTAATTACTTTTTTACTGGAGTAAAATGTAAAATTGTTACTGTGGTGTTCTCATGATCATTTTTATTTCCATCACACTTTATACATTTTTGAAATACATTTCTTTTATAAGGAAGAACTATCCATAATCTCCTATTTATTAAAATTTTGTTAATGTTGGTAGAGACATAAGGATATTAAATTTATTCCATAACTTATAATCTAGTGGTATCTGTCTGTCCACCTATTAATCTACCCAAATTAACAGTCAAATTATTTCTGACCAAGAGGAACTCTTTCAGGCTTACTCTTGTGTAATTTGAACATGCTTCTATCCTTTTGAGCATGTCTTTACTTTCAAGTACTATAGAAATTCTATGCCCATCTTATATATTCCTCCCCTACCCATGGAATCAACCATGAATCTTTTATTCTTCTTGTTAGAGAATTGTACATAAAAGCCAATATCATGGTGCTAGTTATGATCATTGCTACTGGACTGTCACAGTTTCTAGACATTTTCAGAAGAAAGAATGTATTAATATATATGTGTGTGTACATACATAAACTCCCATATGTCTAATACACATGCACACACACACCATAGTATATTTTTATCTATTTGTACTCTCTCTCTGTATGTATATGTATATAGTTTGAACCCTCAAATTTATACTGATAGCTTAATTCTAATTCAGCACCACAGGGTTATTCTTGCCTTCCTATATTCTTTATCTGTTTGATTCTTCCTACCTACATTGGCTTACTCGTTTAAGCCAGCAATCTGTCCACTTTTATTTTTTTCAAGTCTTACTGTGCTATCTAGTACATCTAGATGATGTTTCATACAAATGATAGATGACAGCTTTGTCTTGTTCCCAATCTAAGGAGAAAACAATTAAGTCACTGTTTAGTATGTTAGTCATTTTGTTTGTATGTTTTTTTTTCTTTATTAGATGCTCTTTCTAGATTAAAGGAGCTCCCTTAGAATCTTTTTTATTAATTTCTTATCATGAGTGGATTCTGAATTTTGTCACATATTACTTAATTTATTGAGAGGATCACTGTGGGTTTTTTTCTGCCTTGTTAGTATGATGAATTACATTGGTATCCAAATTTTTAATGACCATCCCAGTCCAGAAATAAACCACACTTGTAAATTATATATTATCCTTTCTACATTGTGCTGAATTTCATTTGTTATTTTTTGCTTAGAATTTTTATGTTATTTTTATGAGTGATATTTGCATGTACTTTTTTTTCTTATAGTGTCTTTGTCTATTAAGTTTTGGTATTAGAACCATGCTGAACCATATAAAATGAGTTTATTCTGGAATGTATTATACAAATTTGGTATTATTGCTTCATTACATAATTGGTAGAATTAGACAGTGAAACTATCTGTGATTGGAATTTCTTTTGGAAGCTTTAAATCCAGGAATGGATTAACAAGCTATGGTATATGTACTCTATGGAATACTATTCAGCCATTAAAAAAAATGGAGACTTTACAGCCTTTGTATTAACCTGGATGGAAGTGGAACATATTATTCTTAGTAAAGCATCTCAAGAATGGAGAAGTATGAATCCCATGTACTCAAGTTTGATATGAGTACAATTAATGACAATTATTCATATGATGGGGGTGAGGGAAGGGGATAGCAGAGAGAGAAAGAATGAGGGAGGGGTGGGGAAAGGAAGAGCAGAGAGAGGGAAGGAGCGAGGAGGGGTGGGGTCGCGGTGTGTGCCACACCTTTTGGGGGCAAAACACGAATGTAAGAGGGACTTTACCCAACAAATGCAACCAGTGTAACATGGTTTCTTGTACCCTCAATGAATCTCCAAAAATAAAAAAAAAATACATAATCAGTTTCTTTAATAGACAGATTATCTCTTATATTTATTTTTTCCTGAGTGAATTTCTTTTTTTTTTAAATAATTTTATTAAATCATAATTGTGTACATTGGTGCAATCATAGGGCACAATGTGCTTTATATACAATCAGAAATATTTTGATCATACTGTTAGAGATAGCCTTCATGGCATTTTCTTGATCACTATATAAAGACATTGATACTCTACATTTAACAAGTTTCACCAGTACCCTGCTAAGATACACCATAGATGTGATCCCACTAATTGTTCTCCCTCCACCCATCCTCCCACCTCCCCTCTCCTCCCTTTCACTTTTCCCTGTATTCTTGTGCTATAATTGGGTTTTAGCCTTCATATGAAAGCTATAAATTAGCTTCATATTAGGGCTGAGTACACTGGATACTTTTTCTTCCATTCTAGAGATACTTTGCTAAGAAGAATATGTTCCAGCTCCATCCATGTAAACACAAAAGAGGTAAAGGCTCCATTTTTCTTTAAGGCTGCATAGTATTCCATGGTATACATGTACCACAATTTATTAATCCATTCGTGGGGCGATGGGCATTTGGGCTTCTTCCACGACTTAGCAATTATGAATTGGGCTGCAATAAACATTCTGGTACAGATATCTTTATTGTGATGTGATTTTTGGTCTTCTGGATATATACCTAGTAAAGGAATTATAGGATCCAATGGCAGATCGATTTTTAGATCTCCAAGTATTCTCCAATATCTTTCCAAAAGGAATGTAGTAGTTTGCATTCCCACCAACAGTGGAGAAGTATTCCTCTTTCTCCACATCCACGCCAACATCTCTGGTTTTGGGATTTTGTTATGTGGGCTAATCTTACTGGAGTTAGATGATATCTCAAAGTAGTTTTGATTTGCATTTCTCTGATCATTATTGATGGTGAGCATTTTTTCATGTGTCTGTAGGCCATGCGCCTATCTTCTTTAGAGAAGTTTCTCTTCAAGTCCTTTTCCCACCTTGAGATGGGATCATTTGCCCTTTTGTTGCCAATATGCTTGAGTTCTCTGTGTATTCTGGTAATTAAACATCTGTCTGAGGCATAACCTGCAAATATTTTCTCCCATTCTGAGGGCTGTCTGCCTGCTACACTTACAGTGTTCTTAGCAGTGCAGAAGCTTTTTAGTTTAAGTCCCAGTAGTGTATTTTTGATACTGTTTCAATTGCCTGGGAAGTCCTCCTCATAAAAATTTCACCCA